>WEKX01021176.1:76181-138223 GCA_013390025.1 Pitta sordida
GGCAGCCCATTCCAATATGCGATTACTCTCTCTGTGAAAAACCGCTTCCTAACGTTAAGATTGAACCTCCCCTGGCGTAGCTTGAGGCCAAACGCTCTCCAAACGCTTTCTAGAACTCTGCCGGGTTTGATGCTGTGAGCACCTCCCCGGGGAGCCTGCTCCAGTGCCCAGCCACCCTCTGGCTGGAGAACCTTTTCCAGACATCCAGCTGTTGTGGTTTAACCGCAGGCAGCATCCAGCCGTGCGGCTGCTCTCTCACTGCCTTGTCAGTGGGAACAGGGAAAGAAACAGAAAGCTAGAAAGCCAGAAAGGCCTGTGTCTTGAAGTAAAGTTTAATAGAAAAACCCAAGGGCACACGTGTAAGCGAAGCAAAACAAGGAATAAATTCCCTGCTTCCCATGGGCAGGATGGTCTTCGGCTGTCCCCGGAAGGGCAGGGCCCAGTCACATGTAACAGTTACTTGGGAAGAAAAAATGCCATCTCTCCACATGTTCCTCCTTTGCTCCTTCTTCCTCCCACTTCGTATGGTGAACATGGTGTCGTATGGCCTGGAGTATCCCTTTGGTCAGTTTGGGTCCCCTGTCCCAGCTCTGTCTCCTCCCGTGCACTCCAAGGTTCCTTGCCAGTGTGGCGGTACAGAAAGCACAAAAGGCCTTGGCACTGTGTGAATGATGCTCAGCAATAACAAAAACATCACTGTGTTATCAACCCTGTGCTCAGCCCCGTACCAATCACCTCAGTCAAAACCTGCACACCAAACTAAACCTTCTCTCGGTTTCATGCTGTTGTCTCAGATCCTGTCACTGGTCACAAGAATGAAGACATTGGTGTTTGCCCCTCCACTTCCCATTATGAAGAGTTGATGTCAATGAGGTCTCACCTCAGTTTCCTCCCAGCACAGCAAACCAGGTGACCTCAGATGCTTCTCTGGGGGCTTCCCCTCAGGCCGTTCACCCTCTCCATGGCCTTCATTTGGATGCTCTCTAACAGCTTAATGTTCTTTTTATATTGTGGTACCCAAAACTGCAAATGGTACATGAGGTGAGGCCGTACCAGTGCAAAGAAGAGCAGAACAATCACCTTCCCCTGCCCTGCACTTGTACTTTCTGAGGCCTGGATCCTGCAGAGGCTGTGGAACCTCCACGCTCCTCTCTGCTTCACCCTTGGCTTGGAGGGCAGGTGGAGAGGGACCATGACCCTGCCTGGAGGAGCAGTCTCGTCTCCCAGGCTCTGGCCTGCACTGTGGTGTGCCAGCTGGGCAGAGAGGAGGATGAGCAGGAGTGTCCAGCAGAGAGGAGCTCAGATGCAGACGTGTCTGAGCCCCTGCTGCCTGCCCCTGCACCGACACAGCTTCATGGGAGAGGGGCAGGGAGGCTGACTGGAACTGACGTCAGAGATGTCCCTAAGGCCATGTGTGTGTCCCCACCAAACAAGGCCGTGGGCACACTTCCCACCCATGGTGGCCAATTTACAGGGTACATTTATCTCTTCAGCCACATGCCAAGGATGGAGGTCTTGTGCCATGTGCCAAGCCTTGTGCTCCCTGCCAAGGAGGGACAAGATGCTATGAGTATCCCTGGGAATACATGGCTACCTTGGCATCTCTAGTGCTTGTGTAGCAAGCACATCACATCTTTTTACCTCATTGGGGCTTCTAGAATTAATGTGTTTCAACCTAGGAGCTCAGAGCAGCAGACACAAGGGGCTTCCACAGGAGGTCTTTTCCAGAGAGTGACAGGCTTGCTCACAGACAGGATTTTGGCAGGGATGTTGAGGAATACATTGAATGCCAGTAACTTCAGAGTTCAGTGTGCAAGCTGCAGTTCGAGCTGAAGGTTGGGCTCTGGGTGACCCTTTGCATAACAGAAGATCTGCGGACCTGTGGTCCAGCCAGAGGACCAGACACTCAGAGACACAGTGGGAGCCAATGACCCACAAACTTTTCCACGCTTAGACTGTGAAGATACAAAAGCCCAGGGGTTCCTTTGTTTGGGGTCCCTGCTCAGAAGCACCAGCTTGAGCTGTTATCTTGTTATTCTGTTATTGCATCAAGATTCAATTAAGGATCAAGATGCCTGAGATGCTGCTATGGTAAATCTTGGGTCAAACTGGTAAGGACACCTGGTCTGAACTGTGTGAGTGTGGTGTGTGTAGCTGCAAAGGGGCCTCAGTCCCAGTTCAGGTGGTAAGAGTGACTGCCAGAGTTGCTCCTGGGTGGTTGAGCAGGGAAGTTTCCTTAAGAGGAAGAAGCCTGGCAGCACACAGTCTACATGCAGTCTCTAAACAGCAGGTTATCCTGAGGTTTTTCCTCCTACCATTAGTAGATGTACCTTAAAACAAGAACAGTTTGGTCTGGTTTGGAACTGGACCTGCAAGACCCTGCTGCAAACATCATGATGAGATTGGGTTGTGAGGCAGCCACCATCACCAACAACCAGAGATTGGTAAATTGTGGAGTGAAAGTTGCTGTGCCTCTTTTATCAGCTCCTTGTACACAGGCACTGTGACGTATTGTTCCCTAATGTGTACTATTTTTCATATTCTTTTCATGTTGTCATATGCATGCAGTAAAGCTACTTCATAAAAGGTGAGCAAGGGTAACCAGTGACAGGACACTCCTAGCAAAGCATGAAGCACCAGGGACAAGCTTCATATTCAGGTTCATATTCACCTTTTTTTTTTGCCCCATTTCTGCCCTAGAGAATAACCTGTTTAAAGAAGCCAGGAAAGACTGTCAGTTTTATCCAGAATCCCTGAGTGTAATCTTGCCTTGTGTTTGAAGAGTAGCTCAGCTAAACAACCTTTGTTGGTGCTGAATGTCCTCTTATTGTATGTGGAGAAGATAATTTTGGCAGCAGAGCGGAACTATGGCACAAAAGTGATGTGGCTTTGTTTGTCTTACACGTATCTCAAACGGATGGTTACTGTGTTTTCCTTTTGCCTGCTCATCTCCCTCACTCAAAGAAGTACATTTAAGGCCATGCAACTTTAACACCTGCCATTTTCTTGAAAGCTGGCCTATCATACAGCCTTTATATGTTTCATCATCATATCTACCCTACCAGATCTTGGATGGATAAGGATCGACGATATGTATTTGATCCCTCACCGGCAGGTTTGATGCATGTAAGAATGAAGTGACTGAAGCCTGACAATGCAAGTAAAGGATGAGGTGAGAGTAGCTCGCCTCACCTTACCAATTCTAATGTGTTACCTTGTCTCTGGAACAAACCAAGGATGTGCTGCGGCTTCTACAGTGCTGTTGATCTCAGGAAGCCTCTCCAGCCCCTCCTTCCACAGGAACTGTTTTGTGATTTCCTCTGCACCTGTAATTGTGCAGATGAACAGCTCAGCCGGGAGAATAACAACAGAAATCTACATAATAATTATTATTGTTTCTGGCTACTTTGATTGCACTGAGACAAAGCTTTACAAAATAATTGTACCGATCAATCCTTGGGAGATGCAAGGGAGAACCCCTGAGATGGTGTGTGATAAGAACGTTAGGGGAAGAATCTGTAATTCTCTTAAGCTAGTAGAATTCTAAGGAGTGCACCCTGTTAAAATGCTTGACTTCATGTCTGGTTATACCAGATGGCTTCCATCAAGAGGCAGATGTTTTCTCCAGTCTTCCCCTCGAAAAGGACATCAGAATTTAACCACACCTTTGTATTTGAATACGTACCATGAACCAAAGCATATGGTGTAGATATCAGCTTCATATAACTGTTGAGTGAAAGCACTGGTGCAGTAGATACAGCCTTATGGGAAAACATTTCTCGAAGGTGATAGATTTTTAAAAATACGTACATGCATTGTAAAAATACAGCTGACATCCAAGAAGATAAAGGAGATAATCTGCAGTATATTAACTTAAGGTTGAAACATGCTTAGCTAAAACTTCCTTTAAAATAAAAGACATGTTACCTAGCTTTATGTGCTCTAGCTTAAAGGAAAATTCAAAATGCATTATATAATGCCTCTTAAAGGTGACTTGGCTGAGCATTTTCCTATTCAGACTGATGACTGATGCTGTAAGCCTGTCACAGCAAACTTAATCCTCACTAATAACTGTTCCATAGTAATTTTTGGGAGTGTGTAGAGCACAAGGTATTCAACCTCCCAAAATGTGTAAGTGGCTTAAGTAAATCTGCAAGTGGGTGGGGGCCACGAAGCACACGCTATATACCTTGCCACCCCTGTGCGGGGGGGGTGTTTGCAGACAGGACGTGACAGCAGCTTACCAGTGATCCACGGACCCTGCTCCAGCCTGAAGCCCGGGTGTGCAGCTGCAACGTGGGGTGTCTGGGCAAAGTCACTCTCGGCTTTCCCCATGGCTGGGAATTGGAATGAGCCAGCCGTCCTGGTGCTAGACAGCCCCATTGCCAATGACGTGACGTAATGTTATTATGAGAGCTGCGGCTAAACTGCTCAAAAGTGATGTAGGAGTTGCTCAGGAGTCACAGATTGGCCAGTTCCTATGGCAGGGAGTTTATAGCTATTTATATTTAATTCCTCTGTGCAAGAAGTCTGCAAAGTGGTATCGCATTTAAATATATTACGTACAACAAAACATGGAGATATTCGAAAGGTCTCACAGCTCCCCTGTGCCCAGACCCCTCATTGGAACCACTGTGATAACCGGTGACAGATTTGAGTTGGGGAAGTGAAATAACCTCATCCTGTTTTTAAGCATTTTCAGTAGCAAGGGAACCTTTACCCACCTTAAAAGCTGGCAGGCCTTACTATCAGAAACTAAGGCAGCTTTTGCTGTGTGTGAGCACCCTGTGTAAAAGAGGTTTGGGTAGTTTCCATTGTAGCAATGGTTTCCTGACTCTTGACTTCTCAGCCAAGCACCTTCTGCCAGAGTTCCTGCTGGCTTTTACAGAAGCAACCCAGGGAATGGCTTTAACACACGGGATACCATAAAATGCATGTCTGAGGCTTGATCCCACTCGCACTGAACTATCACAAGTGCTGTCAATTGCCTTCAAAAGGAGACAATGCAAATTCTTGGCATTGCAAAAATCAATTAGCAGGCAGCTTAAATTGTACGGTCACCAACTTTTTTACCAGCTGGCTCTTTATGTCTGAAAATGCCGTCTTCATGCTCTGTTAGCAGAGGATCTTTTTTTCTCCCAGAAAATATCTTTGGCAAATCTCTGTGATCCTCAGTGAAAATACAGCAGGGACTAATTTAGCTTCTCAGTTTTTGTTTTTCTTGGGTAATCTGAAAGAAAAGGATATTTAAAAAAACCCTATTTTTCAATGTTTCTGCATTTCTGCAGTTCCTTCTCTGCGAGTGAGGTTAGTTTTGCACTGATGGATCTGTGCAGGTGTATTTTCAACAGTGTAAATGTACATGAACATTCTTCGGTACAACAGCATAAAGACTGGGTCATGCCAGATCAGCTGCACAAGAAATTGCCCCACATACTTCTCCAGGACTGGGGCTGACTGCCGATACATACCCCAGCATAGGCTCATCCTTTTGGTCCTGCCCTTGAAAACCCTACAGGTTTTTGTCTTTACTCATAAAGTAAACCATTACTATTTGTTTTGTTAGGGCTACTGCCTCAGGGCCTTCACAGTCACGCTTCACATCTTGAAGCCCACATATAATTTTGAAATGCATGACTTGGAAGCATGAATCAACACTACTCCCTTTTCTTAGCAGGGATGCTTACAACTTAGCATCCCTTACCTCCTCTGCAGAAGAGGAATATGTCTAAACATTTTCATTTCAGAAGAGAAGCTGATGACAGAGTTTCCTGTGCCATCACAACAGAAGTTTGTTCAAGCACTAGACTGGGCCATCGACCAGACAGGATGGGGAATTTTTGTAACTGAAGATGTTTGTGGCTGCAAAACTTGAGAGTAGTGATTTCCAGATTGTGCTCTGCAGGCTCTGGGGACTTGTGAGTCCATGGATAGTGATTAAGCAAGACACTTTGCTGTCTAGTGATCTAGATCAAGGAAACTTTTCCCCCCCTCACCTCCACGGAAAATACATAGCTAAGAGCTAAAACGCTCTGCCATAATGAAACATCTGCTCTTCTTAGCAGACTTGTGTGAAAGGTTTATTCAGACCAAAGCTTTTAACTTTTCACCCTTTGTGGAAGGTCAGAATTGAAAAGAAATTAAAAAATGAAAAAGAAAGAAAAAAAAGAAAAAGACATTTTTATCAGACCAGGACTTGTTGCAGTGTCCCTAGAAGGTGGCAGGTCTGAAGTGCTCCCCCAGCTCAGGAGGACTTGCCTTTCTGCGCTGTCTCCTTCCAACAGCATGCCACAGAGTGGTCTGTAAGGAATCACAGAATCACAGAATACTATGAGTTGGAAGGGACCCACAGGGATCATCTAGTCCAACTCACCATCTGATGTTGAAAATACTGAGTATGACAACTCTTACTTAAATTAGAAAAAAATATCTCTTTAGAGCAATGGGGGAAAAATCACTTAACTGGGAAATAAAAATTGTGTTATTTCCTCTACAGGGCAAAATGCAACAGATTAAAAAACAGATAAAAACCCCAGAAAAAAACAGATAAAAGGTTCAGAAGAGGATTGAAGGTAATGCCTTCCTGCTTATGGTGGATCAGGAAAAATTCAGAGAACCAAGCAGGGATATAGGGTATGAAGGAAGAAACTGTTAGTAGTAATTTTTACTGAAGACAATTATCATTGCTCTCCAAAGAAGATAAGCAGAATCAGAAGTGATCAATAACGGAGCTGCTGATAGAGGGGTAAACAGAAATAGTCACTTGGTCTAGTGTCTTGCTGAGGAAGAATGCCCTGGAGGCAGAAGTCATTAGCAGGTGAGAACAGAGTGAGTCAAGCATAATTTTTTGTTTTATTCAAAGCAGGGATGAAAACAAATACGTACATCTGAAGCAGAAGGGGGAAGAAGGTACAACCACATAAATGATCAAAAAAGACATACCAAGCACTGTGTCAGTGTAAGAGACAAGCATGGTAGCTTCATAAGCTGATATTACAAACCATAAATTATGGCAGTAGCATTAGTTGTGAGCGTCTGAACTGGTGAAAGTGGAGTTCCTTACACATTATAAGAGACCTTTAATCATACTTTGAAACATGCAGAAGCAATGTGGATGCCTGCACAAACTGAGAGCCTTTTTCTTTAACTGAAAACTTGTTGCATGGATAGTGTTGAGGGGTTTTTTCCTATTATATCAGGAATATTTTGTGATAGAGATATTTTTATACTCTGTTCTCAGGAAGGCAAAATTTAGACTCTCCCTGATCCTAATAATGGGCAGTTTTAAAGCAAACGAGAGAAACTGTTAGCAGTGATCCATCAGCATGCTCTCTGCTCCAGATGCCAGCTTCTTACAGCTTTTGATGCATCACACAGGTGAACAGGCCAGCTCTCGGTGTGCACAGTTTCAGCACACGGCATTTTTCACAAGATTAGTCCCCTGAGAGAGACAGTAAGAACTAAGAAGCGATAGTCTACTGAGGTACTCCATCACTGGTTTTAGAAGACATGTATGTATTATATTCTTCTCAATTTGAGAAAAATGCTTCTGTCTTAGAAATGCAGGTGAATCGGGTATGTATCTGGGGGGCAGTGTTCAGTATACAAAATGCACATTTTTGTAAGAGCAAAATCATAGTCTAGTGGGAAAACAAGCCTCAGGTGTGATAGCACAAGTCACAACCATTCTCATGCACGAGTCAATTGTGGTCAAGGTCTGGTAAACAGTTTACTTTTCAGCTGCATACTTGGCACACTATTTGCATGACAACTCCTTTTCTCTCTTTCCCTTGTTGGCTGACTGTACTGTTTTGGCTTGTCCCCCCCCACTCCCTTTGCCCCCCCCTCCTTTTTTTTTTTTAGTTTTTACATCTAGTGATGATTCACAGGGAAAAAATCCATTTAGCCAGTGCGAAGGAATTTATGACCTATTTACAAGTGAACTTTCGTATATTTTTTTGTAGGTCAAAGTCAAGACCTAAAGTATCCGTCGGACTGCCTGTTACAAACGTGTCAAGTTCCCAATGACTCCTGAGGGCTCACCTCCAGCCTGTCTGTGTTTACTTCACCTAGCTTGCCGTCTCATAGGTGCTATTTAGTGCTCATCCACAATATTTTCCCTTAAAAGAGCCTATATTCTTGGGGATGGACTGTGTTTCTTCTGAAAAGTCTCTAGGACATACTGCATTGCAGGAGGAATAATGAAAAATAATGGCATTGGAGGTTCTATTCTGCTTCCCAGGGTAATACCCAGCGAAAGTCTCGGTCACTGAGCTGGGAAGCTGCTGCATTTCCGAGAGGATAACCGCGTGTCTACGAGCAGGATAACCGCATGTTTCCTATCATTCACCACAGGATGGCAGTGCAAGATTTTAATTTTCAGCCCCTATATTTGTGTATGTGCCTTGTGCGTGTGACAGCATAGTTAGACAGAAAATTAAAACCAGTAGTGTTTTTTTCCATTTTGAAAACAAAAGATATACTAGTTTCCTTTCAAACAGAGCTGGACTATGGAAACATGGAAGCAATAAGAAAACAATGCTGGTGCTGCTGCTGCATGTGAGGTACTGCCATAAATGCCACATTTCAGAAATGTACCTCAGCTTTGTTCCTACACAGACTATGCATTTAGTTAATTTACACCTTCCCCCGCAGTATAAAACCTATATGGCAAAGGTTGTTTAGATTATGCATTCTAAGTGGCTTTTGAATGGAGGAAGCTTTTGCCCTGACATTGCATCTTTGGCCTGTGTGCTAAAGCACATTTCCTGCCGGTGCAATCCCAAAGCATGCCTTGTGGACATAGCTGCAAGCTGTTGCCAGAAGGTTATTTCAACCTTCCTCCTCTGTCTCCAGCTTCACCTTCGCATTTACTTTTTGCAAGGCAAATCAGGAAATCTGGTTTGTCTGAAAATGTACATGACAAAACTAATCAGTTTTTAACCTGATTAGGTTCCCACTCTGTCTTGCAACTTGGGTGCCAGGATGGGCAAGAGCAGGCAGCAGGGAGCAGTGCATCCTGCTTTGAACTGCTGCTGGTGCCCGTACACTCAACTCCTTACTGATACTTGTGTCTGTGCTGGTGTGTTCCACCGACTGCATGGCTAAATCTCTGCAGGTGGGCTTCGTGTGTCTGAACGTCATATTGACAAGTGTCATAATTTCACAGCTACTGTGATTATACAAGCGCCTTGCTGGTCACTAAAATGTTTACAGTTCAACAGGAGAGTTGAAAATACGGACTCTCTGTCTCAAAAACATGATGGCGCTCAATTCATAAACCCATCATCTTTAGGGTAATGCTTTGAATGCTGAGGACCCGCTTTGTGATTTTTAATCCTTGTCATTTCTTCCCTTCCACATCATCCCAGTGGCTGAGTGAGGAGGGGTGTCATGGTCTTGGTTTGAATGCAGGGAAGTAAATGCCAGGCACTCTCATCTCTGAACTCCACCACTCCTATCCTCATCAAAGGGAAACTGATGTGCGAGTAGCGCTCACCCGTTTGCTCAGACTGTGCTGTAGACATAGTTTTATGAACAAAAGTTAAAGGGTTATTCAAGTGGCAGCTATCCATCAATGATGGCACTTTTTTAAAGCTTATGTACATGTGTTCAGTAGTCCCAGTAGTCCTCTGACAGATAAACAAAACATACAGTTCAGCAGTGCTGCTGGAGGTGTGATAAAAGACTCCACATAAATGCAGCAGAGCAGCGCTTACCTCTGTTTTCTCCCCTTCCCAATAAAGGGCAGTTTTATGTTTCAGAAGGTTTATGAGATGACTGATATGGTCTGATACAGAACCAGCCTGTATGTAGCAGGAATCTACACTGGAATACTTAACAGTGGAAAAATGCATTTTCCATAGCTAGTCGCACCCAGCAGTTTTAGCCATATCTGAGAGAAGTGCTGCACATATACTGAGTGTTAGTCTTAGACTTCAACCTGTATTAGTAGCATTTCTGAAATCTAGTATTTTTCTTTGCGGAATAACTTCATGAACATCTCCATTTTATCTAAGGAAAAGAGTATTTTTCTCTTTTATTTTTTTCAGGACATACCTTTCTCTCAGTCTGTGCTAATGGTATAGTGGGAACTGAAAAGTGGACAGAAATGCTTATTTAGTATGAGTTGTGGCTATATGTCTAAATCAAACTGGGAAAAAAGTCTGCCTGTTTACTCAGAACTATACAAAAGCTTTTACCAGCTTGTTGGGACATAATATAATCTAGGTTTTTTTTCTTTCATAGGTGGAAACAGTAATAGATAGTAAAAGTGTGTGTGCAACGGCAGTAACCATTCAAGCATTAGCCTTTAGTGCTATAGCTAATGTTCTCATATGTTTCAAGATGCAGTGTCCCGAAACAGAGACACTGTAAGTTCACAACTGCACAGCCCCTGAGCATGTCACACAGCCTGCAGAGAATTAAAATTCACCAACGCCTTGTGGCACAGGGATGGTGACGATCTATATTTCCACATCAGGCAGTGGCTGGGTCCATCTGCAGCTATGGAATAAGCCATGGCCTGGTGTGGTGTGCTGCAGAAGGGCAGGATTAGGTGCAGAAGGGGAATGGGACAGCATCACCATATGATGGGAGTCCTTGTGGGCTTGTTGTCCTACAAGCCCATGTAATAGTAGTTGATTTTTTCTTCATTGGAGTTTGCAATATAAATACAGAAGAGACCAGTAGCATGGAGAGGGCTGTCACACAGTTTTCAGGGACACTGATACTGCTCTATTTGGCACACATGTTCATCCATGTGTATGCACTTCACAGTGCCTCACTCGGAACACTTTCCTCTGGCAGGGGCAATATGAGTCTGGAGAGGTGGTCAAAACCCGAAATAAAAGTGTGCTCAGGGAAGAGGAATATGGAAGAAGGAAGAAAAAGGGAGGACAGCAGGAAACATGGAGGGCATGGAAACTTAAGATATCAACTGAGGACCTTCAGTGGTGGCAGAGCATCATGAAAGAGGAACAGTAATCAAAGACCAACAGACCGAGTGGTATTGCTTGTACACAAACACGTGCTCATATATATGTCAGAATTGACAGGAAATGGGTATTAGGAGGAAAGGGACTATCTCACAAAAAATAAAATGCAGAGTTAAGACATCTGTGGCTGTCCTGGCCACAAGAAGTCCCCAAATGCCTCTTGCTCTGCTCTCAGTGGAGCTGCTGTGGGAACACTGAGGCTTCAGAAGTGACCCCAGCCACCCTCCCAGAGAATTTCTCTGAGAGTATCCTTCAGTGAGGCAGCAGTGTGGGCTCGTAGCTGGTGGCAAGACTGTCCATAGCCGCTGGTGAGCCGGCAGGTCGAGCCATGCATCTGTGGGAGCTGGGCAGAGCTGAGAATAAACCCCAGATTTCCTGCGCCTCAGCTCTATCCACGAGGCCGTCGCTTCCCCACGCAGTAATCTGACATTACAGAATGTATGGCAATGCAAAGCCACAAAGAAACTAAATTAAGAGAGTAGTAGGCGTATAACTTGCATGCAATGTTTCCCTTTCACTGCAAATTTCTCATTTACTGTTATTTTTGCATAGGCCGGTGTGACTGAATTCCCATAAAGTGGTCTCCCACACCTCAGGCAGTTGTTAGAGCAAGAGGCTGTCACTGGACCAATCCATGCCTGGAAATTAGAGAGACACAGACCAGACATCTGAAAAAGACCCTGTAGTGCAGGAAGGGGTATATGAAGCACTCTGACACAATTCAGTTGTTAGGCAAATGATTAAAGCAAAAAAAGGAGGAAAAATGAACTGTTTCCCTGGTTGTATATATAAGCTGGACATTTGTGGAGAGTGAGCAAGTGGAGTGGTTATCAACAATAAAAGAGTAATAAAAAGATAAGATCTTTGCATTCCAATTAAAAGAAAAATCATTGCATCGGGATCAGATGCTTTCCCCGGCAAAGAGGCAAAGAATTTCTCTCGAGGAAAGAGACAAATGCTTATCTCTTCCCTTCTATCAGGTATTAACCCATTGACCTCTGACAGCAAAAGGCAGCAAACCAGCACAGGGATTTTTATTGCAGGTAGGAAAACGATTTTTTCCCCCCCCTTTCTTTTCTCTTTGTTGAAATTTGGAGAAAGATTGGACCAATGAATCAATGGGGTGGAGGAAAACCAGACTATTAGGAGATTAACATCAGGGGAAACTTTCAAGCAAGATGGTTCTTCTGATGGAACTAAGTAAGAAATTAAAGAAACAAGTATCATCTTCGCTTCCCCTTCCTGCCGCCTGCACATTAGCCACATCTTTGCAAAACACACCATGCAACGTGTGCTGATCCAGTGGCAAGGTTCATTTTTGCAAGAAAGTTTTTTTCTCACTCCGACTCTGAAAGCTCCAAACAATGAAAAACATGTACCAGATGAAATGATCTAGTGACAAATTTGCAATATTCGGTGGTGAGGTAACATACGTACGAATACTTGAGTCAATGGAAGAAACGAAGGTTTGCCCTTTCTGTGCTGTTTTTTCAAGACTGTTCCAGAGTAGCTAGAGTGATGCCTAAGGCTTAAGCACATAATTTACTGCAGACTTTCAGAGGCAACATTTTGGCTTGTCTTCTCTTTGTCAGTGCCAAGCAGCTAGATAGATAATCAAGGAGAAAGTTGTTTTCACTGATTAACCTTAAGGATGGGTCCATTGTGGAGATTGCTGCTTTTTACAAGGTCAAAAAATATCATTGATTCAACTCCTCAGGAAGCCTGCTAACTCCTTAAACAAAATTTTAGAAATAATTTGAAAAATTGAAGTGCTTAATAATTTACCATCAAGTATAATTTTTAGATCTGATTGTTGCTTGATTTTTTTCAAATCTGTTTTCAGTGGAAGACTGAATTTTAAATTTTATACATGTGTAGACCTGAGAAAAGTATTTCTTTATTACCATGGAAAATGTTGACTGTAACTGAAAAAGAGAATTCCTAAAAGAATCAGGAAATATGCCTGAAAAATATAAGGGAATGCAGTATTTCAGTCAGCATATTCAAGCTAAAATGATTTCATTTAAATGTGGCACAGTGGTACTTATAAAATGTGATGTGGGGACTTGGTTTCCTTTTTCTCTTCTATGAACAAGTTTCCTATCCTGGCTTTAGCTTTCACAGTTCTGGGGGAGCTCGTGCTGGGGACAGCTGTACTGTACCATAGGAGGTGTGGGCTGATGGGGAGACTTCCTCAGGCAGGTGGGACTTCTGGCTTAAAATAAGATACTGAATTCGGATTTATAGATCCTCTGCTGAAAGATGTCAGTTTTCCAGTAGGAAATCTATTCTCGAGATTTTCTGACCAGAACTTATGTTTATCAGCCTCTTAATTCCAAAACCTCTTCTCCAACACTTCCTTTTCTTTGACAATCCACTAATAGCTTCATTCCCTTCCCTATCATTGGCTCATCTTTCTTCTTATGTGCAAGCGTAGATCAGCTGAAACATGTATATCTCTTGTCTCCTTCCAACAGCTATTTGATGCTTCACATTAACCTTAAATTTAAAACATATTGAGGAGAAAGGTAAGAGGCTTCTGTACCTGTCATTTGTTTCAGTATAGGGAACTAAACAGAACTTCATTATCCTCCACTTTTGTGTTTTCTATACATTACAGAAAATGTTTTAGCAGCATTTGGTAGAACACAATTAGGCAGTGAATAGACCCTCCTGATAAATAGTCACAGGTTTAAATCTGAAAGCAGTAAGCTGAATTATTGTCTATACTTATTACATATGTTAAGTATCAGGTCGTGGAAGTACTTCAGTAAGTTTGTAATTCTTAGTAGATGTGTACATTAAAAAAACCTCAAACAATGTATTTATAAGTCCAGCTGTAGTTCTAGACAAAGATTCCTCATATAAGTGCCCAAGTGGTATCTTACACTCATTCCTTGTGGTCAATGAGTATGATGTAGCATCCTTAGTGGTAAGATGACAGTTACTTCCTCATGTCAGGGGAATACCCAGAACAACATTAATAGATGTCAGTTGCAGAAAAATTGTCTGACCCATTGAACCTTTAGTTTTTGCGCAGTAGATAGCTACCATTTATTTAAACATTTTTAATGTTGCATATATTCAATGAGGCATGTGTTTTAAAAAGTGGGTTCCCAGTAGTGAACAAAATATTGGTCTAAATAACCTTAGCTAGCAAGAGTTTAGGAAAACACCAAGATCTATTGTAATATAGGCCAACAGCTGAGCTTCTCAAGGGTACCTGCTAACGTGGGTATTTCTAATTTAGCACTAACTTAAAGCCCTTCAAGCCCAACTTAGCTTTCTAGCTTAGGAGCCTGAATGTGAACCCTCCCTCCCACATAATTTTGTATCTTTAGTATCAAACAAGGAGTTGAGCTTGGTCTCTTGTATTCTAGGTTACTGCCTGAGTGATCAGTCTACTGGCTAATATGGGATGAATCTCTCATCTTCTTTGGTGAGAGGTGCTCCACTTAATATCAAAAATTAAGTGCTTATTTGAGAAGGTATTTGAACTCTGAACTTTGCTGTATTTCCCAACAAATGGGATAAAAAGTCAGAGTGTCTTCTCTCTCCCTGCTATCTTCCCCCTACTTCAATTTCTAGACCAGTAATAGTTAATAATTTATATGAAATGGAACATTTCCAACAGTAAAGATGGAAAGAAACCAGCCCCTTGGTAACTATATCACCACCAAGTCATGCCACTAAGGAGAGATTTGAGAGAAAGGGTTTGGATGCAAGAACTATCCTTAGACAGACAAGAGTTTGGATACAACAGAATTTTTTCACTGAGTTGAACTTAACATTTTCTGGTTTGAATCTTTATCTGCCAGTGACTTTATAGTGCCCCGACTCTTCCCCATATAGTTAATTCTGGGGGAAATGAGATTGAGGCAAAAGAAAACCTATTCAAATATTACTAAAAAATGCAATACTGAGATACGTACTGCAACTCTGTTGACTTTACACTGTCTTTGAAAGATATTACTAAGCTCACTTTCTTTAGTTCATTTTAAATGTTATATTCCCCTGGTTATTTCTGTTAACTGTGTTGCCCTAATTTTGCTTTTAAAATACTGAATTATATATTAAAAGGTTAAGGTTTCTTTTTTCTGCTTTCCTCCCCCCACCTCTTCTGGTCTAGCCTAAATGCCAGCAGGAGAAAATGCATTTTCAGATTTAACTCAGCCATTAGCTCCAAATATTCTATACTAAATTAAGTACAGAAACAGATACACGGTACTCTGAAAATATGGCTTTAACCAACAGAATTGTGATAGCTCAGGAAACTGTGCTGACAATCAGCAAGAGCTCTATCCTGATGAGTAATGGGGGAGATTCGTCATTGTCTTCTCGTACCCGAGTATTTACAGATGAACTCTACTTTCAGAACCAATTAGGCATCATATACTTTTGCACATAGGCACATTTTCCTGAACAATATGGGAAGGACAAACTCTTGAATTTAAAAAAAAAAAAAATAGGGAACTACAGATCAATCACGCTTATTTTCATCTTGCTTTAAAAATGCTGTTTCCTTTTATTCTTTAAATAGTTTTTTATGTGGTTGCTGAAATGTCTTTGTAAGAGAAGCTACAATACTCACACAAGGAAAGTCCCTGGTGGTTTTTAAACACCATTTTAATTGAGATTTTTTTAATTTAAAAAAATCTTATAAGCACCTCAGTCATAGAAACCCCTTATCGTCATGAAGTTAGGAAACGTAAAAAAAAATGACATCTATGCAACAGATTAGTCTATGAAGGTGTCAAAAGTGGTTTGGGAAAGTGCATTCTGAAGGAAACATTTTTATATGTAGAAGAGTTAGGTCTGAAACTGTATTCATCAGGCAAGGAGGTTAGCCGTCCACATGAGCATTTAGGTGTGTAACTTCGCATTGTTTAATTATTGCACAGTTGCATAGTTTTGCACAATTATCACAGGAAATGAAGATACACACATACAGCCACGCCAGAAAATTAATTGATTAGCTGCAAGAAACATAAGCCTTTCTTTGAAATATTTTCCCGTCATACATCAGTTTTCTCTAAACAATATTCTAATGATTAAAGCGGACAGTTCTGAAGACTTAGTTTTAGTTCATGCCCAGTACAGGTAGGTACAACATAGATAATGCTATTTGATGATCTCTCCAGTTCTCTCAAGAATTTCTGGCAGACCCTTGCAAAGAACTTTGAAAGAATCAGAAAAGAGATTTTTTTTTTTCCTATGAAGTGCGTTCACAGAACTGCACCAAATCCTCCACAATTTTGGGAAGGACCTCAAGATATTGGTGATGGTATGCAAAGGCTATAACAGACACAGTAAAGATCACAGGCACCTCTACTACGGCTCCAGTGTTCATTTGGTAAATTTAAATACATATTTCAGTGGGTGAATGAATTCTGTCAAACCATGTTTTCTTCAGGTAGGACAGGAGGTCAGATTATCTACACTATGCCAGCTGTTACTTTTTATTGTACAAATCATGATCTGATCCACAGGTAGTAAGTAGGGATTACTTTTGCAATCAGAAAGAAGAGGGTAAGTACGGTATTGGAGAATGTCCAGGGAAGAACAGTGGAGCTAGGGAAGAGCCTGGAGCGCAAATCTGATGAGTGTCTGAGGGAGCTGGGCGTATTTAGCCCGAAGAAAAGGAGGCTCAGGGGAGACCTTATTGTTCTCTACAACTACCTGAAAGGAGGTTGTAGCCAGGTGGCGCTTGGTTTCTTCTCCAGGTAACAAGCAGTAGGACAAGAGGAAATGACCTTAAGTTGTGCCAGGGGAGGTTTAGATTGCATATTAGGAAAAATCCATCACTGAAAGGGTTGTCAGGCTTTGCAACAGGCTTCCCAGGAAAGTGCTGGGATCACTGTCCCTGAAACTGTTAAAAAAGATGTGTAGATGTGGTGCTTAGGATGTGCTTTAGTGGGGTACCTGGCAGTGCTGGGCTAATGTTTGGAATCAATGGTCTTAGAGGTCTTTTCCAACCTAAACCATTCCATGATTCTATGAATTCCAGAAATGTGTGAACAAAAGACAATGTGTCTTTGGGGTTTCTTTGTTACTAGATCACAGTTTAACATTGAAAAACTAACAACTGGGATAACTGGGAAGACTCGATGAGGAGCTGAAGACTCGATGAGAAGCTCGGTGACATGGTCTAGATGGTGGGAGGCTTGGATGCATGGAGCGTGGTGCCCATGGCACCACGCTTGTGGGTCTGGGAGTAGGACTAGATGATCCTTTGGGTCTCTTCCAACTCGGCATAACCTGTGAAACCTGTGAAACTTTTGAGACCAAACCTTCAATAGAGGTAAAACCATATCTAAGGTAGCTTTTGATGGCTATGAGTTCTCAATGACCAGGCTCCATCAATTAGTCAAGCAGTGAAGAATCAATTCCCCTCTGTAGCATTTTGCCACCTGCTCGGTACCTGGCAGTGTGGGTCAAGCAGTAGAAATGAATCAGAAGGATCTGAGGAATGGCTTAAGGAAAGAGCAGAGCATGTCTAAAGTCTGTCGCCTGTATGATGGCATCCCTCCTGTTGCAACTGGTTTGATGCAAAAGGGTTTCCAGGGTTCTGAATAGCTGTCTTTGTCTTGCCTCCCCTATCTACCAATTGAATATGGGAACAAATTTCAATGTATGGTCAGTAGCTACTTCTTTCAACTTGAAAGTGGCGGAAGATGTGGCATTCACATCTTATCCCAGGAGTTCATATCATAGAACCATGGAATCACAGAATGATTTGGGTTGGAAGGGGCCTTAGATGTTACCTAATTTCAAGCCTCCCAACACGATCAGGAATACCAGCTACTAGACCAGGTTGCTCAAGGCCCCACCCTTGGCCTTGAGTGCTTCCAGGGACAGGACATCCACAACTTCTCTGCGCAACCTGTAGACTGCTGTAGTGCCCTGCACTTAGGGCTGCCATGCAGACCGTGGGTGGTGCTGTGCGTGGCAGGATGACAGCACACAGCACACAGTACACAGCTGTGAATCAACAACGCCACACTGTTTGGAAAGCTGTGCTAAGTACTTGCCTCTAATAATGTTGACAGCAAGCGCAGCTCAGAACCATTGTAGCATGCAAAACTGAAAACAATATCAGGCAAACCTGTGATGTTGCCTGTTGGCCTGTCTCTTACTGTGGTGATTAAGATCAGATGAACTGAAAGATGAGCGAGCACGCTGGCGTGGTGTTACCCTGAGAAGAGGAGTGTCCAAAGCTATGCAGTTGACTTCCAGCGATTTTTGACTGTGCTTTTTCCACATACATGTGCAAGCAGCCCAGATTCCTTTCTTCCTCTGTATGAACTGCTTGGAGTTAGTGACCAAGGGTATTTGCATGTAGGGTTGCTAGGTGTTTATTTTAAGCATATTCAGGTACTCTGGAAAGGTTTTATCTACCTAGAAAGACAGAATAAATTTATGATCGTTCCGCTTACTGTACCAGGCTGCTTTTTTCCTTTAAACTCTTGTTTTTAGTTATATTTGAGCTAAACACTCAGAGGCCTTAAGATATGAATCCCTTCTTTACTAACTTATAATTAGCCCTGATTGTTCCTTTTGTGCCTGTATGAGCAGGAAGCACAGAAGTTCAGAACATGTATCGTTATGTGATGACTATTCAGCGTCTTTCCAACGCTGAAAAAGCACAGTCTCCTCATAGGACAGCTGATTCAAATATATAGTGTTATACCACCAGAGGAAGTACTCTTACTTATTATTAAAAGGCAGCAGTGAGGCTGTCTAGGTATTAATTTCATATTCCTCATAATTACCAAGTGCTTGCCTCTGCTTGCGAAAAAGGTAGTGAGTCACCTTCCAAAACTTCCATACCTTCCTTTCTCTTCCTGTCTCTTATCCCTGTGCTATATTGCACTCAGTACAACAAGAAAGATATCACCAGCAAAGCTGACTTTCAGCAGTGACTTCTTAGACTTCTTTTACAATGAGGCTGTGAAATGAAATCATAGTGTTTTGTTTTCTCGAGTTTCCCTCAGTCCATGCTCAGTGGCCTCCTTCAGTGTGCAAATTAAGCCTGGCTCTTGTGGTTCAGCCTCTTTTCAGCATGGCTGTAGTTAGCAGTTGGCTGAACACCCAGCAGTGTCACTTTGTTTCATAGCTTTGCCATTAGCAATGACAATTATGTACAACGCAGTTTTTTCATCTTGTTCCCCAGGTGCTTGCCTGACACTGGAAACCTAATATTTGAATCAGTAAGACTGTTTTTTCCTAGATTAGGATCCCTTAAAAAACCTCCAAACAACAAAACCATGGCCACAAAACATGAAGTTTCTGAGCCTGGTTGTCCCAGCTCGCATGCTCTAGTAAAGGAGAGCATCTGTTATTACACAGGCGTGAGATGAGCAATCAACATGTGGCCGCAACAAGAGGTGCATGTTACTTCATGTGCATTAGACAGAGTCTTCATGACAAAGCAATCTCCTAAAACATTTCTAGGGACTGAAAAACTTTACAGTTACTAGATTTTTGAAGAGTAAATGGAAAAAGTATCATCATCTCATGTGGCCTCTAAGCCACGGTTTTCACCTGCGCTCTGTGTTGGACCCTATCACTAAAGCTAAATTTGAGTGTTGGTTCAGACTGCTAAGACTTTGTCTGTAGCACTTAGAGATCTCCAGGCACCTGCAGAGAAGCCATTAGTGCTCCACTGTTGCCTCTGTCCCATCTCAATATGAAAGCACAGTTCCAAACCTAAACTTCTCTGTGTAAGTAGCCCTTGGACTGGGACAGTAATTGCAATTGGGTATATGCTAACCATATGCTAAGCATATGCTAGGCTAGCTTCACACAGCAAAGACCCCATTTTTCATGCACTGTAACTGTACGTGCATTACCAATGAAGCTGATGCAGTGTGAGTTAATCTGTATTTTCTGCTGCACCGGTTTGTTACTGCTCCTTATCTGAGTATCATCACTAGCAGTATGAAGACTTGCTGTCTGCTTCAGTGCAAAAAAGAAACCTCTGATCATACCATTAATAATTTCCAGACGGTGCTTTCTAGTGAAAGCACTCACATGCTGGATCATCAAAGGTACCTGAAGAGGTTAGATTAAAAGAATAAAATAAAAATATAATCAAGTAAGCATCAGCATTAGGAGATTTGTTAAATTGTGATTGTGGAATTAATGAAAGCATTAATTTTCTGAACTGATGAAATAAAGGACACACAACAGACTGCCTGTCTCTTACACTCTGTGTAATCTCTTTTGCACAAGGGACTCTTCCTCTCTTTATCTGTGGTATCTGTGGGGGCTGGGAAGAGGAAATGTTCAACTTGCCTTTCCTTTAAGTCCTAGTAGAGATTTTGTAAAGAAAAAAACCCAACAAAACCAAAAAGAAAGTAAAGCCCACCGCACAATTAAGCACTCCAACAATGCTAGGAAATTGAGATGCCTATTCTAGAGTGCTAACATCTCATATTTCTTCTCCCCAGCTTTCACATGCAGAATGGACCCCCATCGTGCTCCTGTTGGAGTTCCTCCATCTTTTTACTGGAGAGGCCCTGTGCCTTGACACAGGACAACACCAGGGCTTTTCTCCTGGGTCTGTCTGCACAGACTGACTTGCTGCCTTGCTCCTCTTCTATTTCTCTTTCTCTCATCATCAGCAAACAAATTGCCTTCTCCTCTTCTTCATCTTCCTGGTGTTTTTCCAATAATCTTGATTTCGCTGTTCCAGACAGTACTTAACAGAGTGAAATTTCAGAGTGGATGAGGATAGCAGTTCTTTAATATGTCTTTCTGAGTGTCCTTGCACTGAAAAAGTGAATCTCCTTTGCAAGTGCTGGTGTAAGAAACATGAATGTAATTTCCTGGAATTTTGCATGAGACGTATGGGAGCAACAATACACCTTTCATATCCTGCCAACCTGATTTCATAAGGTCTTGGAGAATGTCGACCCTAGGGACAGTTGATAGCCAACTTATTATTTTCTATAGGTGATAGGTGTAGTGTGACCTCTACATAAGCAGGTCTTACTGTATATATACAGCATATGTATAAATACATATACTGTATATGTGTGTGCCTCTCTTTCTGCCCATGCTCTATTGTGTTAAATCTTTCATAAGGGCAAACTCTCCACCACATCCTTGCTTTGGAGACAACCAGTTCTCTGCAGTTGTCCAGGAGAATAAAAAGGCTAATTCTTAAATGAACTTCTTCTTATTTAGAAGGCCTAATAAGCTTAACGAGGACTACTCTCCTTTGTCCCATATCAGAAAACAAAAATTACTGGGTGCTAGGCAGGAAATGCAGCTGTGAGCATGCTTAGAAAGAATGACAAAGTCAGGTTAAATGTAGTAAAGTCTATTAAATATGTGCCCCATTGTCCTTTCCCCAAGTCCATTAATAGAGAGTAAAATTTACAGGCATCCTTGTTAGGCAGATGGGAAGACAAGCATTATTATCACTATATTACAGGATAAAGGAAGTGAGGCAGAGAGGTCTCTGAGGATATGTCATAGAATAATTAGCATAAAATAATTCTATATTAATATAAAATTATAATAAAATGGGCTATTGCCAATTCCCTGACAACACGACTGGTGCAACACGTTTTGTGTCCATATGATAGTGAAACATTTCAGCCAAAAGAGGTTGACCACTTTCAAACTGCCTTTCAGGAATGATTCCTAGTCTGTGTTTGTATCAAAAAAATATGTCTGCAAGTCGTATAGGAGAGTGTTAGCTGGCTTAGGCCAAAATGTGCCACAGATTATTTCACAATACCCCTGGCCCATAGTTTGTGCGTACAAACATAAGTAAAGGATCTTACCGAGTGCCGTGCAACAACTATATTGCTGTACTTCATTTTGGCATTGTCTTTTGCTTACGCGAAATCTGACTTTTGTTTCTGCCTCTGTGCCTCTCTCCTCCTCCAGGCTGTCTAGGGTGTGTCGCCACTGGGGGGCAGATCTCTAGAGAAAACAAGCGTGTTTCTTTCCTACAGGCTCATTTCTAACTGGGCAAAGAGCCTTGACAACCATTTGACGTTTTGCAGATATTTCTACCAACGTTTAAGCAATGATTAACTGGAGCTCCTATTTAAGGGCTGGATTTTGTCACCCATACAGTCTTGAAGCAGCACCTGTGTGCAATCCTCTGTTGTAAGCAACAGGGCAAAATACTCCTCATTGTTAGAAAGGATAGGAGGTTGTGGCTGTGAAATGTTATGTTATAGAGGAAAATAAAACCACAGAAAAAATTCAATACAAAGCAGAAGTGACATACCATAGTCTCTGTTTTGACCAATTGGAAACTGGTGTAGATGTGTATTGAATGTATAGGAATCCTACAACACTTAATATCCTTTATTCCACAACGCATGTGCAATGTGGGCCAAATGTGGGCTCAGTTGTATTCAATGCATTAAAATCCCTTCATTTATTAATTAATCTCAGAGGTAAATATTCTTCCAACATTCTATCTACCACCGTTGAAGCAGCAAGATTTTCATTAATTTTCATGCAACACAGCAAATCACTTCCTAGAATGTAAATCCTCATTTATTTTCTAAAAATCAGGGACCTTTGATGAATATGGGATTTAAGCCAACATTACTGATACATTATATCCAAACAAACCTGCACGTGTGCCTTTCTATAAACAGCTCGACTACTGCTGTGGGCAACATGCAAGTCTATTAGAGTGGATTTAACACGGTAATCCCTCAAATATTGCAGGTGCCAGTTCCAGAAAGATGCCGTGATAAGTGAAATCCATGAAGTAGAAATTCATATACAAATATGTAAATACAGCCTCCCCATCCCCCATCCCCAAGCAGCAGGAGTAGCAGGAGCATGCAGCAGCATGCAGCACCAAGCAGAGGACTCCACACAGTGGATGGTTAATACAGTCGGCCCTCTTGCACTTTGTGCCCCCCATATTGCAGCTTCAGATCTTAGCGGCGTGATTTTTTAGCGAAGTAGGAGACCTGTTTTGCAACAAGATCTCTGTAGATCCATCTTGCAGACAGGAGAGGTGACACAGAACATTCACTAGTTGTCCAGGGCAGGAATCAGAAGTTCTTTGATGCAAGGGGAAGTAACCATAGGTACATACAGGCAGTCAGAGGAGACGAGCAGTTGTAGAAAAATAAAGTGCTACTTGTTCCATCCCCAGAATGTTTAACATCAAATTGCTTCAATGCATTTAATAGCCATCACTTATATATGCTGCAGTTCAAAAGGTGTGTATCCATTTTAATTTCTACCCCATAATTTGTGATCTACCTGGAATAACAAAAATTTCCTCTAAATGGAACTTGCTATGCTTCTTCACAGTCGTGTCACCTCAAGATTAGCCTCCCGTAATATACTTTTCTTTAGGCTATTGCTTGAGATCACTCAGAGCCTGAAGCAAGTCAGGAATGCAGCAGTCACATATTAATCAGATCTTAAATTGTCAACATGTCACACTAGCACTCTCTGAGCTGCCTTGGTTGCCAGCAGTATTTAAGGTGCTGGTGCTGATCTTTAAAACTCTGGATGCAGGCTCTCTCCTCAAAGCACTTTACTAGACAGCCATCAGCAGAGGCATTTAGGAGGCAGCTCAGCTGATAGCAAGGACTGCCAGTGGGGCAGAGTTTGCCAAAGCCGCCTTGGCTCAGCACTGCACTAGACTGCCAGACATGATGCTTGAGTTCATATTTTTTTCCTTAAAAATTTGGAGAAAGAAGGTCTGAGGGATGGACTGTCTTTTCTTTTTTGTGAGTTGATTCGAAATCTCAGTATGGGTGTACCTGGTTTCACCACATCTTATAAAATAACCCTGAAATAAATTAAAATGCACCTGCAGTTAGCACCCAAGATGCAGGTTTACTGTATTTGCTGGCTTGACATACCCATCTAACTGGAACCTCTGTTTTACCTTACGAAGTACTAAAGAGCAAATCTAATTACTGTGCTTCAATGAGAAATGTCTGTATCACATCAATGGGACGCAAGAGACAAGCGCTGAGTGCTTGTTCCAAACCTGGCCTGTGGAAAAACAGGACTTAAGCTAGTTAACAAAAAGTTCAGTTATAGCACAGTGTTTTCTCCTGGGTGCTAGAAATGGCTGAACATTCAAGCATCTGTGTGTTGGCGGTAAATGAATTGTGTAAGTGACCCTGGCTATAACACGGGGTTTTACCATCCACAATGCTAATAGAAAATGCACTGATGCATATTACTGAAGAGGAGTCCTGAATATGAAGTAGCAATAGAATTAGAAACAATCCTCAGGCCATTGTACAAGGCAGAAACTGATAGCAATAATGGAGGCTTCTGCTCCCTGAAAGGGGCTTCTCTTCAGTGACAAGTGAAGTGCAGTGGCAGTTGTGTGCTGAAATGTGCACGGGGACTGAGTTATGGTGATGCAGCTGTGACAAAATCCCATGTGTAATGAAGCAGAATTGAAGTGTGAAATTATTTCATAAACTCTTTGGATGGTTTAGAGGAGATGGTTCCCATCATCTCAGCCTGTCTTTTGAGAAGGCATAAGAAGTATGCAGCTCTTGTTCTGCCCTAAGCAACCATCATGTTTATGATAAAATAGTCATGGATTCTCTACCGGGGAATCACTGCTGTTCTTGGCAGTGTTCTGAGGCTTCATGAAAGTGTTATTATTTGATAACTTTTGTACTTCCTATGCATTCAAAGAAGCATACATTGCCATGTTAAAGACAACATTTAAAACACTAGATTGTGTTACTAACTTTTTAAATTCTTGCTCAATAAATAGGTATGTATTCCCATGTAAGCCTGCACTCAGAAAGTTATTGTTTTAGAGAGCGCAAATAAAGATGAAGTTTGAAAACAGAGCCACGCAGAGGTAGTTTTACCGATGACTAGCTATGATTAGAAGTTATGTCATTCAAATAAACAGATAACAGTGACATTGGTGCCTGGCAGATCTCCTACTTTGCTATACGTATTGATCTACTTAATACTTTTCCATGTTATAGATACTCAGCCTTAAAGACTTCTTGTAAATAGTCTCTTTATTAGAGAACATGGTAAGCAAGTATAACAGAATGCATCCCCTGTCCTTAGTCCTCATCCAAATGGCTCTCTTATTCACAGTCATCACTATGTCAAAAGTGAAACACCCTCTAACGTGGCCTTTACTCTTATGCCCTATGAGGTTATTCAACTAGGAATGGAATGCAGCAGCAAGTCCAAAATCTAGCTCCTTCTGGTAAAAAAGGGATAAAAAGGGTGAAAAAAGACATTATGTTCTGCGTGACCTCTCCTCCTCCTAATGCTGCTGGGAACTGAGAGCACTCTGCACCTTGCAGGATAAGGTCCTGAGATAGGGTGTGCTTCTTCAGTAAGAGGAACATGTGTGAGAACCCCCCACCTACACATCTTAAACCTGATCAAGAGGAAAGCACATCTGTCAAACAGTACAGTGTTTTACTGAAAACAGAACAAGGTTGTCTGTTTGTAAATGGAGTCACTGCTCAACTATGGGCAAAATTGTGAAATTTCTCAGTTCGAGACTGCAGCCTAATTTTTTACAGAGATGTTTCTCTATTTTCATAGCTATGGAAACAACCTTTTGTTTCTTTAGAAGTAAACCAGGAATTAGGGGCCAGGCCACAAAATATTTTGTTTTATTACAAAACCACCAAAACGTGATTTCTCACCAGTTTAACTGGCAGTGAGAATATTTCACACAGCAGTACCATGCACTGATGCTCTCTTGGGGACGCTCAGCAGCAGTAACTTTGGCTGAGAGTGAAGACTATTTTTGGAAGCTTCAAAAGTATCCAGGGAAAGTACTTTTCACTTTTATTCATATAAACAGTATCTCTATTTATTAGAAAAGTGAGAAATGGCTTCCCTTCAACTTCAAATGGCTTTGACAATAAAATTCTGCTTATATCAAGGTCTTGGGAGACACATGAAGCCCTGTGACAAATGGGGTGTTTGGATGATGAAGAGAAGACTTGAAGACTCAGGAAGAGATGCTTCAGACTCCTGCCCCTGGAGCACAGTGAAATAAAGGTGAGTGCACTTAGATCCTAGCTCTGTGTCGCCTACCCGTTTAATCTCTTGCATGCCTCCATGGGGATGGACTATGATGAACTACACAGTCTTTTCCATCTTAAATTACTAAAAGGCTAAATAAGTCATTCCTGCTGTGAAAAGAAGTAAAAAAAAATCTATGTAAATGTTTAGGTTCCTAAGTACAGGCTTAAATCTTATTGAAGCCCATAGAATTTAAAGTGCTTAAGTGTTTTGCGGAATTGGATAAGTTGCTGAATCATGGCCAAGACTTCTTAACTTGATGTACTGTTACCCATGAAGTTACTAATATGCTCAATATCAACCCTGTACTTATATGCATTGTTAAAGAGGAAGAGACTCTTTCAGGGCTTCTCGTTCCTCCTCTGCAAGAGCATCTGGTTGAGTCTGGGATTCAGAATAAAGTCAATGAGTAACAATGTTAGACAATATGAGGCCTAGCAAGAGCAGGAAATTGTGGGATGAGACAGAGCATGCTTTTGCTAGACAACTATGCTGCTATTTACAACTTTAAGGTTCAATATACTCTGCTGTGGTGTTACCTCTCATTCTGAAATTTGCTTTCCATTGAACAAAAAACAAGATTGGGAATTTTACTGGAAGTGTACCGTCTTCATTGATACAAACTTTTTGACTTCCATCCCTTTGCGTCCTTTGCCTAAGGATATGCCCAAACATTTCCATCAGCAGCAAGATAAAGCTCATGAAATAAACAGGAAATATAGTAGATTAACACTGCCTGTCACTGCATAATAATTTCCAGTACCCTCTTCTAACTTTCTCTTCCTGTCTTCCACCACTTCTGCAATAAAATCTCTGATCCACCGATGTGTCAAACCTGTGATGTCCTTGGATGCTCTTGCTGCAAGCTGTGGGCCAGCATATCTGTTTGGAGCTAAGCATGTATATCCTGGAAATGTTTACTGGTTAGGGATGGAGGAATCAAATTAATGATGAGAATAAAGTAAAATTTTTGAAGAAAACATTAATGAGTCTTTACACAGCAAATATCTTCAGCATATTGCCTCTAAACTTCAATGAATGAACTGGTTTGAGGTCAAACATGACAAACTAGAGCTGTTTGAAAGCTGTTCAAATGAAAACCCACAATGAGGTGCTGTGTCTGCCGTGCCTTATCGGAAACACCAGTCTCAACTGTGTGGCAGTACATTTTCCCGTTCTGCCAGGTGATGCATTATTCTTTGCCCTCAGTATCTCTCCCATTTGGCATTTATGACTTTCTAGAGGTCAGACCTCACAAAAAAAATTTTTGGGAGTTAATTTCTGAATCCAGGCCGCTCAGAGAGCAAAACCACATGTTAAAACATTCACAAAATAACGTGTTAGAAATGTTAGGGGGCGTTGCTGCCACCAGCCACCCCTCCCACCACCAGGGTCCCCATTCAACACCCAGCCTGGAGCAGACACTGCATCCGTGTTCAGCTCCGTGCCAAGATGTGCTTTTGAGGAAGAGTAGTGGGAAAAATGTTGCACTTCAATTGACTGCAAGCCATTGTCCACTGAATGGAAACAAGAGGCTCCATCCAATCCCTCTTTTCATTGCGCTCTTCTCTGCACTGGAGCACTTTTTGTTGCTCTTTCAGTAGCTTTCATTGCCAACAAATAACAGGCATTAAGGATAGAAAAACAATAAAATTACATGAGGAGAGAGCAACAATCAGTACACAAAGATAAACATCAGCAATAAACACTTGCAGCTGCCAGCCCTACAACATATATAAATGACAGAGGGGCACGGCTCAGGGAAGGGAACAAAATTGTTGCATGCAGATCCAGAAAGGGGTGGTGTAAAGGCTTCTGGCAGGAGCTTGGGAAAGCCCGCATGTTCAAGAACTGGAAATCCTCTATGCAGGAGAGCTGACTGTGTTCAAATGCCACATCACTGTGTGTCCCTTTGGTTTCTTGAGGTTGAAAATCAAGCTGTAGGATTAATGTAGCCTGTCAAACATCCAGGAAACAAAGGTGACACAAATGCCATAAAACTGACCCTCTGAGGGCAAAAGAGAAAAAAAAAGATTTTTTTTTCTCTCTATGGTACTGAAGTCTAGTCTACAAATAGAACAAAATGCTTTATGTTTATGGGGAAAAAGGAGCTTTGTTAAGTACATGCTAGAGTATTTTTTACTGTCCAGCATTCACTTCTAGATGGCAGGTCTTTGCTTTGTCATTCTCCCAGTTTCAATATTACCCAAATCTCAAGTTACAATTATGGTCGGGTCCTATATCGTGGACCCGCAGTCTTAATCAGGTTCCATGAAGCCCTACTTCTGCGTTGAATGGCAGCTCATTAATATTCAAATTTGCCCTGCACCCTCACGCGGACCCGAGCGCTGTTTTGGCACTGTGTTGCTGTGTATCAGTGTTTGTGTCGGCCCTTCCTGGTGCCCACAGCCACCCCACGCTGGGAAAAACCTCTTTTTGGCTTGGCCGGGGACACGGGTGTGGGGAGCTGCCCAGCCCACTGTCCCAGTGTCTCTCGGGGTGGGTAGACCTGGTCTCTCCATACTGAGGGTAAACGAGTATGTCTTGGAGAGTCACTCAAGAAAGTATTGGACACCTGGGAGTGTGTAAATCTTTCATAACTGCATGGCGGTGGCTCTGGCGGAGCAACCCTGCTGTGGTTGTGGCCGCTGCTGGGGGGGGAAGCAGCCGCAACCGCCGCTGCTGCTGGGGGTGAAGCGACCACTGTTGCCGCTGCCGCCATGGTGGCTGTGCGGGCTGATTTGCATATTCGTGCTGCCTAATTGAATATTCATGCGTCCCAAATTACGCATGCGCAGTTGCAAAAAGGGGCCTCCTTCATCACTAAAAAATCATGCTGCTAAGATCTGAAGCCGCAATATGGGGGGTGCGAAGTGCAAGAGGGCCGACTGTATTTTGAGAAGGAAAATTTTTAATGTGGTGTAAAGAGCAACACTTCTTGCAACAGATTGATTGCAGCTTGCTTTTTGGTGCTGATTTGAGTTCTGGGATGTTAGAGCTGGTCCAACAGAAGAGGAACATGATGGACTGAATGCAGGTAATAGGGTGAGGAACACATGCTGAAATCAATTTGCCCGAGGTGCTCTGTAGCTAACAGCTCAGATGGCCCATGCAGTCAGAACTGGAGTTTCTGGACCAGCTCTCTGTTTTTTCTTTGTTTTGTTTTGTTTTTTGTTTGGGCTGGGTTGGAGATTTGGGAGATTTTTGGTTTCTTTTTTTTATGTATGTTTTTTGCTTGTTTGGGGTTTTTGTGACTTAATTTAGTTTGTTTGCTTGGGGTTTGTTTGGGGGTCTTTGGGGGTTTTTTTTGTGTTTTTTTAGGTTCTTCTTTTACCTGTTGACACTAACACACAACTTTTGGACAATTGCAGCTTATCTTTATACATGGGGGAAGTGGTGGCTGGCAACAGACATTCTCTGGGGAACGAAACCCCTGACAGCAACTGCTCCCTGAAATAAAAGTTTGGTCTTTTAACTCCTTTCCTGCTGTTAAAACTGATGGGCATTCAGCTTAATACCACTGTCTTCCTTTTTGCTCCAGAGTTACAGCTGAGGCACTACCATTTTTGCAGTAGTCAAAGACTGTTTTAGAATGATTAATTTATTAAAGGGATTAAAGGATGTAGCTACTACTATTAGAAGTGATTTGACTTGGTGTCAAAGAATTTCCTTTCCAGACAGATACAGGCCCAATGCTAGTGTAGAGACACTATTGCTGAACAGATCAGGTGTGTTGAACCGTGAAGATCACTGTGGATGGTGTGGGGCAGACATGGAGATCCTGTTGCCCTCAAACATTCCAAAGAGACAAGTCCTATTTTCCCAACATCTGGAAACTCAGAGGAAAAACTGAACCATCGTCCATATGATGTGGGATTTGTCATGTGCAGACTTTCATGGAACAAAACGAGGATCTCATCTGATTCAAGGAATCACATGCTATGGAAAAGCATTATAGCAGTTGTTCTTCAGCTCAGACTGTTGCTTTGATAAAGAGGGATGGATACAAACCATGGAATAAAACTTGGCATCTACTTTAAATGAATCCTAATATGATAGATGAGATTAGATAATAATAATGGAAAAAGTCACTCCTAGTGATGTTCCAGGACTGTAATAGTATTTTCATCTTTGAAACAGTGCTTTTCACTGCTTGGGACACACAACTAAGCTTACGCAGCAGCAAACTGGAGAGCAGTTTTAAGATAGTTAAAAGAAATTATAATTCCTGGTTGTAGAGCTCCTTTAAATGTGCTTCTTTATCTCTGAAATGAGGCTTTTTTCTTTCTTTTTTTTTTAAAGATGGTAGCTCAGAGAAGGGACTTTTTTAGGGTCACAAAACAGTGGTAAAGATGTAGAAATAGTATCCCAGTCCACTGATCTCCAGGCCTAAATTACCTTTCCTATTCACTCTTTTGTGATGTTACAGCCTCCTAGCTAGAGCATTTTGTCCATTTTCCTCCAACATTATACTAAACACTGAAGGTCAACAACAGAAGTTACTTCACATATTGTTTTGTCTTTATAAACTGGAAATCATTTCAGTCAACTCTTCAGAATGTATATTCATTGGTTTTGGGTTTTTTCCCTAGCCTATTGACAAGATTTTTCAGCTAATCTAGTGTCCCAGTTTTAGCAGAAGGCAGTGGCAAAAGCAATACTGGTATGAAATGGATTGTGATAGACAGCATGATGCAGTTCTATTCCTGCATGGAAAACTTCCAGTCACTTAATCTCTCCGTGGATGTCTGGTGTAGGAACACCTGAGCTACCTTTATATTAGCTGGGTGTGACAGCACTAGGACTTGAACTGCAGCTGCACAAGGCTCAGCACTGGCTGGGAAGCTGATGTTTGGTATTGGATGAAGCCCCCAATATTCATTGTGAAAGGAAAATAAAATTAATATCTCTGTGTTATAAAATACCGTCCTTAAAACCTCATTATACTTTGTACTGCTAGACAAAACTGGATGCATATCAGAAAGCCAGCACACACCACCTTACCCTTCCTTTCAGGTCATAATTAGTATGAGAGTCTAGGACAAGCCATTGCTGAGTAATGTACACATGAGGAAGTTAGAAATATGTATTCAGCTCTGCCTCATCATTTACTGTGCATCCATGTTGAGCGTCACTCAATTTAACCATATAAAGCCCAGCCTGGAGTAATTTATTGCCAGGCATCAGGAATGACCCATGCACAAGGAATCTCATTAAGCATTTCAAACACCAGATTAGCATTCCATTTGATGTTTCTTGGCTGCATTTTGCAGTTCGTTCTCTTCTTTAGAGAGAGGCAAGATACCCTTAAGTAGGCTTACTCCACCATCAAGAATCATGAGAAACCAACACCAGGTTTATCAACCACCTCAAGAAAAACCAACAGTAGCCCATGTCTGATAGTTTCCTTGCACACTCTAATATGTCATCTATGGCATATTAGGATGATTAATGAAAGTGAAGCCTGGCTACTTGTCAATAGACCATCCGTAAACAAGCGACAATATTTTCATTTTTCCCAAGTGAACTTCTTAATAAATGCTTCCTCCTCTCAGTTAAATAAGTAAATAAACAAACTGAGCTTACAATAGATGTCTTTTAGAAACACAGACAATAAAAGAGAATTATGGTTTTTTCAGATACACTCTTTGCCACTGGGAGAAAAGGCAGAATCTCTCTCTTTCACTCTCTGTGCCAAAATGCCCTGTTTATATGCTGCTGAGATGCATAAGTTGACAAAGTTGTTTTATTCCCATCAAGGAAAAGTCTATCTGTACTGGAGGTCATAACAAATCCTTGAAAAGAAAATAGATATGATGTTTTCAAGCTGTGAGAAAACACATCTAATAATTTTTTACTAGCTCATCAAGATAGTTTAATCCTGAAGTGATAATGAAATGACCTCATAACTCTTTGCTCTTGGGTTATGATAGACCAGTCAAGAAAATGAAATAGTTCTGTTATCACATGAGAAACAATTCCTGCTTTATGCTAACTGAAAAGAAACACTATTATTAAGTGTTCAAAAAAGCTGCAGTTGTACATAAACGAATGTATCTGCAGCCATAATGCTTTCCAGCAGAAGATACAGCCTCAGTGAGTCCCTCTCTCAGGCCTTCTAGGTGGTCTTCCCTTCAGATCTAATGATAGGCCTGTCAGAGTGATTTATGGCACTTGTCCATGCCTCTGTGTTTTTTGCTCCTCGGCTTTGGGTCAGGCCTGGTCTCCAGTGCTCTGTGGTTGTTCCTAACACATATTCAGTAATTGCACAGACTGAGACTTTGTTTTTCTACATTTGTGTTTTCTTTCATTCTGTCTGTCTTGGAGTTTTCAATAACACTCATCACCACAGAATTCTACTTCTATATTTCATCTGTCAGTAAAGCCTGTGCTAATCTGCTACCAGTAACAGCCCTTTCTGCTGGCTGGTATCTACATGCATCCACATAAACTCCAGCTAAACGTGTATCATTGCATTACTGCTGGTTCCAGATCCTTGTACCCTCCATGCTTGATCCACATCCTACTAAAATCAGTAGGAAGTTTACCATAAATATTAGCCGGAATTTTAATAAGCCCACTTTACCTAATGTGGAGATGGACTGAATTCTTGTAGATGAGGCACAGACGGAAATAATATAGCACACACAGCCCACTTCCATGCTTCTCCTTGCAGTTGCACTAACATGAAGAGCTGGTTACAAATTTTTGAGTGAAAAACACCCTGGGCAGGCTTGTGGCAGGAAGAAACTCTCAGCTCCACATTCCTGGGGCACTTTGGTCACCTCATCATAGGGTAAGCAAAATTCCTCCAGGACTTGGGTTGCACACCCCTCCAGAATGTGAGAGCGGCAGCAAGTAAAACTTGTGACAGAGCTCATAGCCTGAGACACCTTCAGATGATGATATTCCCTTATACTTGGCTAGCTAATAATAAATCACACATCACTTGCTGCATAGATGCCAAACAGGGCACCACCCATTCTTTTTTATTTAGCAGCTGTTTCTGAGCTGTTTCTGAGTGCTGCTTTCTCTGATTGTAGTTGTAACAACCAAAACATCTGAGACAGATACGTTTTATAGGATCAGTAAAAAATTGGAGGTCTACTTAGGGTGGTCTAAAGCATTTCCATTGAAAAACATATAAAATTCTGAATTCCAGTGAGGGAACAGGCAGATAAAAGGGATTCAGACCACTGTGTTAGTTTTAATTAAATGGGAGGGAGAAAGGGCTGTCATATGTGTTTTACAGACAGAATAAAACCCTATAGCTATTCCATAGGTAAAAATTCATCCCAGGTCAATGTTAGTTTTGCCCTAATTGCAGAATCAAGCCCATATTTGCATGCCTGAGCCTATACTTCATGATTAAATAAAATCCTTCTGAATGAGAGCTCTGTTCAAGTAGGAAGCTTCCAGTCCTCAGTGGTTACCCAAAGTGTAATTTCTCTCCTTCATTTTGGAAAGTAACAGCCATGAAAAGAAGCAAGCAAGCAAGCAAACAAGCAATTAAAATAGCTGAGAATACAGATGTCATGATGTTTTGTCCAAGATGCTTCACCACCACCTGAGAGTCATGAACTAGAAGAAATTACATTGAAATAGCCAGTGGAGAAAAAAACTGCAACTCAGAACAAAACATGAACTAAAATTTCCAGGAAGTATCTGTAATTTGTTTCATATTTTAACTTGTTGTAGGAGAGACAGCATGAAGTTTAGTTCATTTGCAATGTAAGAAAATAATTTATCAGTAAAGAATCTAGAAGATACTCTATTCTCTAAAATTTCTGAGATGTCCTAAGGTACCAGTAACAAACCAACGTAAGATACTCATGTAGTGGTGATAGGGGTAAATGTAGCTGACTGAGGCAGTGCAATGTTGATTTGTGAGCATAAGGTTGATGAGTTTTTTTTCTTTTCTGCACTTGACTAACAATGGACAAGAAACCTTTTCACTGAGTAATCCTACCTCAGTTTATGCCTTTTCCTTATTTAATCCCATTCTTGTCCTAGAGACAGGAAACATAAATCCTTCCCTACTATGAGATCTAGCTGGCTCAGTCTTTCTAGAGATGAGAACCAAGATTCTCTGTCTCATCCCAGCACTTTCCACATCTCATAATAACTGTCTTCTGGCCAGACCCAGGAAGGAAGACAACCAGGAAAGGAGGGCGTTCCTCTTTGTGGGACTAGCCAAGTGTGACCCTGATGGTTAACAGCTGGAAGAACATTATAAGAGGCAGTAAGTTTTCTTGGTAGACTGCACAGGTGCCACACTAAGCTCTGAGGCCTAACTCCAGTTTTCAACTATCAAGGTTAAATACGGGAGAGCAGTTGCTCAGGCAGGGATAGCAGACCACAAACTCAAAGACATTTATCTCAGAATTTCCGTATAGTTTTCTCTTCAGAAGAGGCAACACATTTGGAGGTTCCAAGGGGGCGAGCTTGCTGAAATAATATGCTTGAACATTGTGGTGAACCTCTATTTACTAATCTTTGCTAGCATATTGGACCTGAGACTGTCTCTTGGTGATGATAGGATGAAAGACTTCTGCGGGATGGTGGGAAGAAGCATAAGAGGGAGGTAGCATCCTCTCCCTAGCAAGGATCACCTAATAGCATCATCATGGTTTACAGAAGATTTCTTGCAGCTGATGATGCCAGTCATCTAGCTCTGATGTTCACCCTGAATATCAGAAATGAGAGATTGCTGGCTTGATCCTATGATCAGGGGTTTGGCTTAGCTCCTTCTGAAAACAACCTGAGAGAGACACAAACTGAATAACACTACTGGACTAAGTAGTACTTAGTGTGCTAGCAAGAAGCCATAAACTCTAGACTGTGATGAACTGCAGGGTATTACTTGACTTCAGACTTTATGTCCCTGCCTTTACTTCACTTAAATAATGACACTTTGGTTGGGGGAGCTTATGTGATTTAAGAAACTACCTAAATGCAAGTAACATCCAGCTGTTTCAGGAAGCAATGAACTACAGTAGCAGAGTACAGGATTTCCTCTAGCACAGTGTTAAAATGACTGAAACACCTGAGTGACATACATCTATTCTGCTGCCAGTGAGCCAGTGTGGAAATTATTTGGGTGTTCAATGCTTTAGCAATGCATGTAGCCAAACCTGACAGCTGGGAGGGAGAAATGGGAGCATCAGTAAAGGGATGTCAAGAAAGCTGTACTGTTCTCTTCCAGCAGTCACCACAGTCATCACTCAGTTGTACAACTGAGTCCAAGCAGGCTTTGGGGAGGTCAAAATAACAGATGAGAAAAGGAATGAATAGCTGTCTACAAGAAAAGCCAAGAGGTTTGGAGAGTGCAAGAGACCTAGAATAGTCTGCAATTGTATACGGATTGTCCAGCTGTATTTGACCACAGAGAAACATTCAATCCCTTGTGACATTACTAAAACCATGGGTCCTTTTTTACACCTGATTTTCAGACATTGCAGCCCAGAGGCACTTGGTGGTGCTTATTTCCTTTCAGGTGGCTGCTGAGCTATGCCACATCAGAGAGACTCCACACTACTAGACTTGAGGCTCTGTGCCTTGCTGGTGATCAGGTGTGATACTAAACCAGAATCAGGAAACCTATCATTGCAGACTGTACCCAAACAGAGAGTTTTTCAGGTGACATTCTACTTCCAAATCCTGGTCATGTTGCTGGATAGACTAAAAGCAGAATGTTGTTTGCAAATAGAAGACCTACTCGCATTCCCTATACATTAAAGGCGGAACTGCCCTTAATCTTTGTATTTGCGCTGTCTGAACCTTTACAACCTGCTGAATGAACTTTGTACAATCAGCCCATGGCAATGAAAGTCTTGCTCAGCACACATGGAAAACACTTCACTGGAACAGTTTGGTGGCACTCCATAATTTCAATGAGCCCTATTCCCTGCATCGATTCCTGCGGTTCACAGGTTCACAGGTTATTCTGAGTAGGAGGGGACCCAAAGGATCATCTAGTCCAACTCCCAAGTGAACACCCACCCAGGGATCAGGCCCACTAGCGTGGGACCACGGGCACCACCTCTGTGGGAAAACATCAAATGTAGTGGAAAAGGTACTTCTTCGTTTTCTTCTGAGTAATATACCATTGCATTAAACTTAGCACCTTATTTTAAGGTGTAGTGTGCTCCAGACAAAACTGACTCTTGGAACTGTAAGTCCTCACTTGGTGGCTGAGGAGCTTCTTATAACCACCATAGAGTCTAAATTACCTGCTGTTCTCAGAGAAGGAGGTGCTCCTATGCACAAGAGGTAGCGGTTCCTGAGAGGAAAACTAATAATGATGGAACTACTTGTGGGCTGCATCTGGCACTTGTAGTTACACATGTCTTAGGTTAGCATTATGATATGTGTGGTAAATGCATCTTACTCTTTTTGTATTCCATATTGGAGAGGTGGGCAGGCTCCAACAGTATGAGGTTTAACAAGACTAAGTGCCGGGTTCTTCACTTTGGCCACAACAACNTCAGGAGGAGGAGGCAGTTCTGAGGGAACGGCAACAAGCAGCAGCACAACAGCCCAGCCAGGGTGAATTGCAGTTACTTTTCTTGAGGCTCTGAGGAACTGAACTTATCTCCTATAGACACATCCGAACTGAAACAAAGAATCTCAACTATCTGCATCAGAAGGCTCCACATGTAGCCAGCAACAGGGTTTCGGCCCTTCCTTTCCTTCTTTCCCCGCCGGGGGAAGAAAATATCAGACAGTGTCGGACTGAAAACAACAGGGTTTTTTTCTGTCTCTTGCTGTTCCTTAACTCCCTGGAGGAGAGTCTTTAGTTATAAATTTGTGTACTTCAGTAAATAAATAATTTTTTTTCCATTTTCTTCTTCACTTCCCTTTGAAGAGAGAAATCAATTTAATTGCATTTGGTGGAGAGGAAAAATTTCACTCTAAACCACAACAGGTTTTTTGCTCCATGCTTTCTTTTGGTTCTATGCACGTTCTTATACTTTTCTGATTTCCAGGCAGCACTAGTGTTTTCTCCTTTCCAAGCAAATTACAATTAAAAGATAAAATTAGATCTTTTCAGTACAAAAGAGATGTTAGTTTTCTGCTTTTACAATAGACAGGGCTCTGAATGTGTGAAGTGTAGCAGGTCATGAGTAAACAAGCTGCATGAGCACAGAAGTGCTGCGTATCACGGCCTGAGAGAAAGATGCCAAATGCTTATTTTTCCTCAAATGATACTTCTCTCCAAGAGAAGACTGAAAAACATTCCACTTAGAGTGGAATGAGGAAAGAAAATGCATGGTGGTGAAACATATCCAAATGAAAGGGAGCTTCCATAGCTTGTAATTAGTTATTAGATTTCCATTGAACTCATATGCTCTGAACAAATGTTTGAGGATGCACAGAGCTATGGCTTTGGAAGAATGTTAATCTGTCTGGAATACCAAAATCTCATTGAGATCTAAAAGACTCAGTGTCCAAGTTCCTTGCTGTGTTGTCTGCTGGGCTGGGTGGCAGAGGATAATTTACAAATTTACAGTCCATTTCAAAACCGCTGAGTCTAGACCATGGCTTAAGGAGACTGCATGGAAACACTGGTCTGCCCTGGCTAAGCTCCTATTCAGAATGGAAGAAAGGAAAGCTGCATGAATCCAGGGGACTGCATAAAGGTTTCCCTCTAATGTGCATTATTGCAGTGTGTCAGGGGTCTAAGTGACTCATAGCATTTAGCATTTACCATGACAGCAGATACGCTGGGCTGTTCTCACCAAGACCTGGAACATGAACTGCAGGGGTTCTAAACACTGTCTGTGTGTCTTGCATGAGCATTTCCATGGGTTAGAAAACACTGGACTTAACGTGATCTCATTGAATAGTGAATTGCTGCAACTGTAGACATGAGCAAGTCTATCCATTCACTGAAGTTTCCTGAAATAAGTACTGGTTGAGAATGCAACTGGGCTTTTAGAATTACTTTAGAAATAAATCTTCTTTGTTATGCATTGCTGTTTGTGGCTGTGTTAATGGTCAGATGAACAATTAAATAAGACCAGACATGTAAGGTTAAGTGAGGATGTGAAACAAAAGAGCCTCCAACTGGGATGGGGGAAGGACATACTGAATTCTGTGGTTTGTCACAGCTTGAGGATGGCTCATAATGAATGATACCTTGTCTGTGGACAACAATGATTGCAATAGAAAAACAAGTCTGGGAGAATATCCCAAGAGACAGTAAGAAAAAAGAAGAGACACTAAATTCAGAGGCAAGCATGATATCAAAGTAGAGATGAGGGAGTGAATGTAGAAACATTAGAAATAAAGAAGAAAGGGAGAAAATTGAATAGAAGCTCTGCAGAAGCAGTAAATTAAGGACAGGATTTTCAAAAGTGTTTAACTATCCTAAAAAGTTGTAATTACTTTCCCATTAATGCTGGCAACAAAAATAAGTAGAGGTGGCAGTTACACTAGCAATGAGCACTTTAAGAAAACCTCACCTTACATTATTACATTATTATTACATTATTTTCTTCCAACTTATGCCTGCAACAATGGCATCAAGCAATACTCATGGCTAATAAATGACAGGCAGTGTCCACTTAGATATTCTGGGAAACCTCTGGCCTGAAGACACCCAGCAGCAATTACCACACAGGAACTTTTTATGGTCCTCAGAGGCCGGTTAGAAAACTCACTTACTTTAAATAATGTAAAAATTTGTATTACTGTGGAGCTTAGAAAAATCTGTTTCTCAGGATAATTACAATGAAAACCCCAAAATTCAAATTGTATTTAAAAACTGCTTAGGCTTCTATGCACCCTTTCATTATTCATTTCTCTTAAGCATAGCACTCCATAAAATTGCCAAGTTTATGTCTCTGTGGACTGGGCTTCTCCGGGTTTATCAGAGGCTGATGAGAAAGGAGGGAGAGGCTTTGTGCGCTTCCCGGCGCTGCCCTGCCGGCAAGCCCCAGCCCTGACCTGGAGCGACCATCACTGGGTGTGAGAAGGCGGCTCAGGCTCCACACCTTTGAAAGCTTTGGCATCTTTGCTGATCCTCATGAAAAAGCTGCCTTTACTGCCGCTGATGTTTGTGATGGGTCCTTTTATCCATAGGAGACTATTGCTGTTTGTTTCTTTTCGCATTTTGCATAAGGGATTGAATAATTTGCTAATGGGGACTGTTTTGGCCAGTACTATTACCTTGAACTCAGTTCATCCCGATGCTTTAGTACTTCAGCTTTCAACCTTGGACTCAAAGGAGCAGCAAAGACTCTACGATCTTAAGATATAATTCATCTGCTCTTCCACAAGGATCAAACTTTTAACTCAAACAAATTAAATGTTTTATCAGTTTGAGATCTTGGAAAGCTCAGATCCTTATGTTTATTAGTTCAGAGTGCAATAATTATTAGCTAGAGAGAAGCATAACTACAATCAAAAAGAAAGCCAAATAAAACCCACCTACACATAGTTCTCACACTGGGCTCTGGGCATGACTCACTGGTTATGTATTAGGCGTTGTGGGTGGGTACTCTAAGTTGTATGTGTTCCATTGTTTAGATGTGTTTTGTACCTTCTAATTCTGACTTTCTGTTTTGGCAAAATCTTACAAAAAAAACCCCAAACCCACCACCACCCTCATGGGTCACAGTCCTGAAAGGCAGCTGCATTACCTCACCCACCTATGTTGGGATCAGGGTGGGCTCTGGACGGAAGAGGATCAGTGCTTGCCCAGACTGCTGGGAGGAAGCATGCCATGTGCAGTCACAGATGCTACCTGGCCATGGATGAGCTTTTGCAACATCTTACCCACTGTGCTGAGAATCCAAGACCAGAAAATTATTTTGGTGCTTCAAACCAGTCACAGGAGAAATAACTTGGCCTGTAGCTTGCAATGCATTTTTGAGCTCTGACACACCTGGAGACAAGACTATATTAAATGTTAAACGAAAAAGACTTCTAATACTGAAGAAAAAGTGTATCCTTTCAAAATATGCCTGTGCCTGCCTAAGCATAAAAAAATATTACTAGGAAAAGTCGTGAGAAAATGAGTAGAACTGAGAGTATTTTCTCGGCATTGGATCGTCTTTATTTGTGGAGCATGAATTAGAAATAGATTATAAAATTCATGGATTATAAATACATGTAAATATATTACATGATTTTATTAATAGTAGTATTGTTTATATGGCACTTATCACCATAAAGTGAGAGAGGCAAATAAGAGAGCTTGAAGAATGAAGTCTGACGATGACCAGAAAAATGTGGCAATATATCTGGGAAGCTGACTAGAGCTGCTAATCATTTTGGTCACTTGGGAAAAATGTAAGGCTCTGTCCTGCTTTCACCTTAACACATGTCTCTGTGACAGCCTAATGTGTGTTTGCAAATACATTCTCAGGAAAACTCTCCTGGCTATGCTGTCAAGTTTGGCAGGCACTGTCAGCTGTGTAAACTGCTGTGACTGTCACTGTTGAGGAGTAAGCCTACAATGAGTAAAATAGACACTGTGCCACTGTGATAGCTATCACACCACCACCGGGTGACAGAGATGGACAGGTCTGCCTTATTCTGAGAGTTCATGCACTTTTGAGAGGCAAACGGCTTTCTAGAGCAGAAGCACAGAGATCAGAGGAGTCAAAAACCTCCTGCAGAACAGAAAGATCTGGCAAAAAACCACCAGTGTGAGGTAACGCCCTCATGCCTGAAGACCCAAATGCTCTGATCCATGTGCCCTTTGGCTTCCCTGGGCTCCCCGCGTCTCTGTAACATGGCATCCTCCTGGATGCCTCATGCTTTCTGGACACCCCACAGTGTAGCTGACCTCACTGTCATCCCTGGCAATATGATGCCCAAGTTTGCAGGAGACAGAAGCTAAATCAAAATCATAAGTCTTGATATTCCACAGCTACTAAAACGAGGTACTCAAGACACCAAGATTCTCTTCTCTTGTTTACTTCACTCACAAAATATGCAACTTTCTTGACCTTAAGTACACTCCTTAGGAGTGTTCAGGCTGAAAGGGACTCCACATCAGCCAAAAATAAGCATGGCTGACCTTAATAAGTACTTTCCTTCAATCACAAGGGAGACACCAATGATACACCAACACATCATTTTTTCTTTAATGCCTACGTTTGCTGTGAAAGCACTGGGTAAGTTAACCCCTTCACTGCTGCTACCAATACAAAATCTTCCAGGTTTGAGCAGGGTCCTTAACAGCTTTTCTGGTTTGTTTTCAAGGGGATAATTGTGGGATAATGCAAGTCATTCAAATTTTCCAGTGCATCACAAAATGACACTCACGCCGTTCCCACTGTTTGTTTAAATATAAACCAGCACTCAACCTCCCAGTGGCAGCTTCCTGTTTAACAAGTATTTAAATGAATGGCTGAGTAGGTTTTACCAAGCCCACTTGGCAACACTGGAGGTGTGCAGCTCCACTTCTAAGCAGCAAACATGGCTTGCAGGTGCTGATGAGACAGAAAGCAGGTAGACAGCGCAAGGTGACAACGCTGTCCTGTAAGTGCTGCAGGCAGGTTGTCTGCAAGGAAACAGGAAATCGCAGAAGCATAAACAGCAGACTTCCTCCTCACAGAATCTCACATTATTCTGAGTTGGAGAGGACTCACAAGGATCATGAAGTCCATCTCTTAAGTGAATGCTCCATGCAGAGATTAAAGCCACAACCTTGACATTGTTAGCACCACTCTTTAACCAAATGAGCCAAATCTCCTCACAATTTTTGGCTCACCCAGACGAAGAAAGAAGATACCACGTTGCTCAGATACCCCAGAGTAGATGAGTAGGGATAAAATGGTGCCCTTTTATCTTCCTGCTCCATATTAATGGGAGACATTGGCTTCCAAACTGGCCTCTGAACTGCACTAAATGGGCAGGGGTAGGCAGGCTTTTGGCCAAAATAGATGATAAATTTTGGCTTGTCAGGGTGAGAGTTTTCCGTGTTTCTCACTTTCATATCCAACTTGATTTTTGTGAAGTCTACGAAATTATGCCGGATTTAAAGAGGTGCAATGCACAGCAGAATTTCATCTTTACTATATAATACTGATTCTTCTTAATTAATTCATTATGCCAAGACCAAAATCATGCTAGGTGCCTGTAACATTCTCATTTGCTTCTCTGGTTCTTATAATTTTATTTCATACTGCAAAAACATTTCCTGTAATTGGACCTCTGGATACCTATTGACTTTCCATAAAACTGGCTGGAAACTACCACTCCGTTCTTAGATTTTCACTGATATTTATTCAACTGTAGAGTCCTTAATGTTTTAATTGGTTGCAGCAGCTCATATATATGAGCAGCTCTCAGGCAAAAACATTCTTCCAAAGAAATTTCATATCAAGGCAGTTACTGCACTGGGATGAGATCAGCAGCCTTGTTAGAGGTATATGGAATTCAATTAAACGCAAAATATATAGCACTGTACTAATTGACAAAATTGCAGGGGCAGAGCGTAACATTCCCTTGATGTAAATAGTAACAGTAGTGAAGTGGCAAACGAAGACCAGTTCAAATTGAGATAAAGTGTCAGAATTTCTGGTACCAAAGCGAGGTACAGCACAACACTAATACTAAATGGGTATGGTCAATTATTGCATTTATCACCACGGAGTCTCACAACTCACCACCTAAATGTTTTGCCATTCAACATTCCAGAAGACAGAGTGAGGTTTTTATTTCATATCACTCTGATGAATGTAAGCTGCTGAGAAATAAATATTTGGGAAAGCAGCCATTGATTCACGTTGTCTCTGGGGTGGTTTGATGGTTTTTTGGTCCAATATTAGCAGTTTTGGGTGCTATGAATTCCTCCTCAAGTTTCTGGAAGAAACCCACAAGAAATAATAAAAACCAAACGAGACTCCAGAGCTCCTGACTACATGGTTTGAACATACATGATAGCAGAAACTATGAGTGGACTTGTCTTTAGCTCATTTTGCAGACAAAGAGGACTGAGGTATGTTTAAAATCAAGGTGCGGTAAGTTGCTTACCGCTGGCTACACACACTTACAAATAAAGTTCTGATTGCCGACAGCCTTACCATGCCATTCAGAATTTTGTTGGGCTAATATGTCTGTGTAGCTGTCTGATTAAAATTCATTAAAACTTTTGTGAAAGGGGAAAAACCCCAGTCTTTAAATACATATTGTTAAAAGCACTTACGCCTTCTGTGTTAAGTGTCCATGGGCCAAAGCATTGTTGCTGCTAGCCTGGCTGATCATGGGAGTTTCCCATGACATCTTGTATCCTTGATGGTTCAGAAGATGGAAACTCTATGCAACAGAGCACCAGAATTCAGGGGGAAGCCTGCCTTCCCTGGGGTGCTGCTGCTGAAGCTGCCTCGCTCAAAGGATGCAGCAGTGCCCTAACCCCTGTGCCATGCTTGCTGTAGCTGGTGATGTTGGGGCCTGGCTGTGAGCTACTTCAGCTGTCCCACTGCAGAGGGGATGCTGGGGAGAGGAGACTTGGGGTCAGGCTGCTGGGGAAAGTGCTCTCAAAGATTTGCTGTCTGTGGTTAGAAAAATAGCAGTAACATTCACTTCTGAAGTTCTGGCAATGACTGCCAAGTTATACTCTCTTTTAGTTACTAAGTCTTAACCAGTAAATGATGACAGATATGTAAAAGAGAGGGATGGAAACCACACACAACAATTTTGATAATGAACCCTTCTTTCTCTTGCGCTCAGATCAGTTCTTTCGGAAAATCTGTTATGGAGTTTTTGGATACCCATTCAAACCCATCATTTTTAACAAAACCATTTCCACACACGAGGCATACCAGCTCATATCAGAAGTCATTCAGCTAGTAACTGGAGGCTATGATTAAGAGAGCCTTGGTCATAGCTCCTGGGCTAACTGCAGCTCTTGTCCTTCCTGCCTTCCAGCTGCATCTGCTCAGGCCTTGACCCACAGCTACTTCCTTGAGAAGGCACCAGGCACAGCTGCGGCTTGTACCCCTTTCTCACTGTGATCGTCTCAGCTCCCTCACTTACCTTCAGCATTTGTGGGTTTAGATGCTTTGACAATGGCAGCCAGGAAACCAAACTGACTTTCTAAGCCAGTGATATGAAAAACAAAATCATTATCAATACAGGTTACATGCTTGTCTGATTTTTCTCAGAGGTTTATCATTTCCTAGAGAGGGCCCCAAATCTCCCTGCAAGATGTCCCTCTAAAAATCCTCAGCAGCTGCCTCTACCTGTGTCTTATATAATCATAGAATCATTAAGGTTGGAAAAGACCTCTAAAATCATTGACTGCTACTTTTAACTCAGCCCCACCATGATCACCACTAAACCATGTCCCCATGTGCCATGTCCACACAACTTTTGAATGTTAAGGATCGTGATTAGGGTACTCCCCTGGGCAGCCTGTTCCAATGCCTGACCACCCTTGCACAGAAGAAATTTTGCCGAAGATCCTACCTAAACCTCCCCTGGTGAAACTTGAGGCCATTTCCTCTGATCTTATCACTTGTTACTTTGGAGACTGACGCCCACCTGGCTAAAACGTACTTTCAGGTAGTTTGCATCTTTGGAGATGTTGCATTCAATGGCACATAGGCATAAACCCACTGCTCTCATGGCTTCTTTGATATACCAAATACAGTTCATAGATAAATTACACTAATTATTATGGTCCATAATGTTGATTATTACAAATCAGCTTTATATCTGCTGAAATACCCCTTTGGATAATACATACAGCTGACCCTAAAAAGATGTTAAGCTTGTGAACTAAGGCATTAAAGGCCATGTGTCATTATGGAGACTAAAAGAAAATCAAACAGGCAAAAGGATGTGGATTTAGAGAAGGAAAAAGTGAAGACAAAGAACCAGTGTAAGTAGGGGAGTTACTGACACAGGGAATTCAGAATTTAACTCCATCACTTGCAATGATGCTAACACTGAAAATATATTGGCTTGCATGTATAGGCACAGCAATTTTTCTATTGCTAGATTAGGTCGATAAAATATTAGACGGTTTCATTTTTTTCTCAAATAAATCAGAAGCTTGTGATTTACTACCAACAAACTTCAGCTGTTTTTTTCTGCCATATGGAAGAAATCATCTGTCTTAATGAACTAAAAGCAATCTGTATAAAATCTTGAAAATACCTGTGGCAATAGAAGCAGTGTGTCCTTGCATGGTGTTAAATGAATGAAGACATCATCTGCTTGAAGAGACAGATTGCAAATAAGCCTGTTTAATAACTTTATGTAGCAGCCCTGGCTATCTGTGCATCCTGTTGCCCTGACTGACTCTGGGGTTTTCAACATGGGGCTTCACTCCTTAGAGGCTCTTTAGAGTTCCTGCCTAACAGAAAGGGAACATGGTCAATAGTTTCTGAAATTCCACTCATTCCAAGTGCCTTTAGCCTTTCCTATTTCTCTGTGGAATCACAGAATCACAGAATCGGTAAGGTTGGAAAAGACCTTAGAGATCATCGAGTCCAACCTATCACCTATTACCTAACCTAGCCAAACCTGTTACCTAACCTGTTGCCATCCTGCTACCAACACACCATCCTACCTATAACACACTACCCTAATATCTAGGTCATGCCACCAAGTACATCATCAGACTCTACAGACTCACAATATTACAGATTTTTAAATGCTTTTCTTTCCTTTGCTGCATCAGGAACACAAGTAACAGAGAGAACTGAGAGACCTGGCTTCAGAAAATGGTCTGAGAAGGAAAGGAAGCCAAGGGAAAATACACAAGCCTTTCCCTGGATCCTTCATCTGCGCAACATCAGCATTACAGGTAAAGCGTACTCAGAAAGAAATTCCATTTGTGAGTTGACTGCTTCCCTTTACGTTTCCCACCTGTAATACTCCTAGTTTCCTTCAGAAGGCTTTTGTGAAATGTTTCTCCTTTCACAAAGGCCTTTGTATTTTGCATGCTGGGCATGTACAGTACTTTTCTGGTAAACCCTTATGTTTCCTTTGTACATGACAAAGGTAGGAAGGAGCCTGCCTAGGGAACAGGCTTTCCCACTGACCTACCAGTGCCACCAGCAACACAAACCCTTTCCCAGTGAGCCAGCTTCCAGAGGTCTGCTAAACCATTTGCGACAGCCACACGCTGCACTAGAGTCTAATTACATCCTTCATCACACAAAAGCAGTTAATTCATGCTATAAATCATATCCCGACACGCAAAACTTCTGGTGTCTCATTTTGTTCTTCCGAAATTATTTAATGCAACTCACTTTGAGGTGAGGAACTCTTTTATGTTGTTGATGTTTAGAGAAAGATTAATAGATTTTTTGTTACAGGTTTAACAAGTGCACTCCACAAACTGCAATGAAATGTCTCCTGTTCATTTCACTGCACCTAATTAGCTCAGGGTACAGGTTCCATTTCCAGTTTGATGTGCCAAGCTTATGTTTATTGAAACATAATTACTTTAATGTAGTTGTTTTGAGTTATTACATCTCCATTAAGTAGGACATAGTTAAAACAAATAAAAACATTCCTTGATCAGAGCTGATTTTCTAACCAGTTATGGAAATGACCACGGGAAAAAACCTCCCCAAACTCCACACTTCAAATGAGGTTGCCTTCCTCATCTTAACTAATCACAGTCTTTGTACTCACATTGGGGGTGTACTTAAAAAGTATTTTTTCACCTATAGTTTCTGCATCATTCCACAAACTTCACAACGTAAAAGTTGCTATTTAAGGGGCAGGAGCTCAGGGTCTGCTCATTGTTCTAAAGGATTTAATAGCAAAGACTGAATGAAGTGAAAGTCTCATATTTTTGTGTCACCAAACTCTGGATTCAAACCAACATCAGAAACCTCAAGTTTGTAAAGAGTATTCAGCAATGAAAGTTTAGGTATTTCAGAATACTGTGGTTTCCAATATCCAAAACTGGTTCCAAATGTCCTTTTTGCAGTTTTCTCCTGTCTTTTTATTAAAGTACATGCAGAGGCCGAATCTTATATGGATGGCAGGAGTAGGGAAGAAAAGGTGATCAACTGAAGTTTGAAATATTTAAAAATAGCCTTGCAGAGGTGCAGTTTGAACTAATTTCTAATTACCACAAGACTTGTCTAACCAAGTTCAAATGCTTTATACAAATTCCACCCTCTAATTAGGCTATATTTGAAGGCCTGGATGAATTTTCACCTGCACAAAACCTCAGGGGTTGTAGGGCTTACAAGCCAGCTTGTCTTACTCCTGTGATGAATCCAGAACACTTCCAGTGCTCTTGGTTTCTCTGAGTATAGACATCCATCCAAACAGAAGGGAGATCTTTCCCTAAATTTTTTTTTGACTGCTACTTTACTGCGTCCTTTGTTCTTCTCCACCCCTCAAAGCTACAGAAGCAAATTGATTTTACTTTTCCTGTACCCAACTTGGAACAAGCTCCTAGAACCACAACTGCATTCTTGGCACTTTAGATACTAGATGGTTTCTCCACATTGTAGAGACAATAAGTATTGTGCCAGAAAGGTAGATTTATCAGCATTGTACATTCAGGGGATGTGGAGGGTAGTGTGATGTGACTTGCCCTTTCCAAAAGGGACACCAAGCAAAGGTCCCAATTCCAGCCTAGCTTTCTTCTCCCAGCTCCTCGGCTCACACTGAGCATGGCACTAGGTAGCAACACTGTGTGGAGCAATGTAAATTGTTGTAATTTAAAGACTGTCGGTGCTCCTTATTTAACTACAAATCTCCCAGTATTCAATTTTTTAATTAAAACTCCAGGTCCTGGATTTACTTCTGCTTGCAGCCCTCGTGGGTATGGAGAAGAGCTTTGGACACTGATCTGAGAGCCACCTAAAAGTATAAAAAGTGAAATAATTTTTAAAAGCAAATGAGAAGAAGCCTGTGTTGATTTTTATTGACTCTCGTGGTCATTAAGTGAGTCCCATGATTATTGAAGACCTGTTTTGAGCTCAAGGGTTTAGCCAAAACCCCTCCGCTATGAATTAGGTCTCACAGGTTGTGCAGTCCACTGGGCTGTGCAACAAACTCAGTTGTGAGGACTCTGTGCACAACTGGGAACCTGAGGATTGACTCAGTGTATCTTAAGTCTGAGCCATGACAGCTGTCTAGAGACCAGAAAAGGAAGGGTAGCAGGAGAGGGTCAGCACCAACCAAGATGCAAGGGCAGTCTTTGGGCACGGTGCTCCCTGTACAGGGTGCTCCCAGCATGGGAGAGGGAGGTGGGCTCAATGACTTGGCCTGGATGATCTATGGCAGCTCACTGGCCTGAGGTTTGAAATACCTGCCACAACATTTAATGCTCATATTTTCAGGAAGCTCTTCAAAGCTTTTAACGAAGATTTAATGCATGGCCAGAAGGGAGTTTCTAATGCTATTACAGTTATACCTCCTCCATCGCGAGGAAAGGGACATGCCAAAGGCATCGCGAAACATTAATCTCGCAAAGAACGGCAGGNCACTGTATCAGTCTAATCATTCATGCCCTCATATTTTCCTTTTCTCTCATGCCCAGGGTGGTGAGGAGGGCTGATAGGTGCAGACAGCACTGGCTGGCAGGCTGGAAGCAGTTCTATGGAGGCACCCCTTGCAGAGAGCAGCGAGTGTCAAAAAGTGATGATGTTTTCAGGAAAGACCTGTTGGATTTTGCTGGCTGTAGTGCAAGGATTCTGGTAGGGCAGTGGAGGGCAGCAGGAGGTGGCATGGCAGTGAAATTGGCACTAGGATCATGAGGGTCAGGGGAGAAGCCTGTAAATGCAGGTGGCTTTGGCAATGTGGCCAGCGACCGCTCAGCAAAAGTCTAATGTAAAGCTTTTACTCCAGGATAAATAACTCACAGTGCTATATTCCTGATAGGTACCCATTCTACCTGGATGGGCATAACAATACCGGTTGCTAAACAGGCTGTAAAGCCCTGGGCTCAGCTGGAGCTTTCTGTACAGTCACCAGTGTTATCTGGAGCAATAGTGAACTTGTACATGTGTTTTGTGATGTTTTGTGATGTACATGGATAGCTGGACTCGCCAGGGCTCAAACATTGTAACTGTAGGACCTGGGGAAGTGCTTAGCTCTCACTATCTGGCCAAACCAATCAAACACAATGTTTTGGAGAAAGCAGAAACTTTGGTCATTTTGCCTTCAGATCTCATGGCATATGAGTGACTTACTGCCAGTGGGATGATGAAGACTGCTCTGGAGAGCTATAGCTGCTGAACAACAAAACTAGCAAAATCTAGAGTAAATTCAATTTAGGATAAAAAAGACAAAAAAAATCTTAGACAAATTGCTTTTTTATCTACAAGGCTGTGTGACTCTCAGAGGGGAATATATGGAGACAACAGCAGAAATGAGATGTTTCCTGCTTTTCGTGGAAAGGGGATCAGCAACAAAACATGAGGAGCTGAAATAGAAGAATTTTTTTATGTCAGTGTAAGTAAAACATAAATGAAATGCAGAGATTCTTCTAGGGGATTTAGATGAAAATTAAAAGTTTCAGCCTTGTTGAGGTATAATGAGTGGTCAGGAGGCTCCAGTGCTACAATGAGAAGTTCCCACTATATGAGGGCATAACAGTTACAGTTAGCTACTGCTTTTCAGCAACTATTGATAGAAAAAAAGATCAGAAAGGAACCATAAATCAAAGGATAAAAGTGTTCAAAGGAGCAGAAATGGTCTATATCCTTACATGCACTGTCCAAATACTCCATAGTGAGACAAGGAACACCATTTGGGCTATCAAAAGAATCTATGCATTTGCTCACTTGCAGAAAACAAAAGAAACAAGAAAAATATCAGATATATCAGCTAATCATTGTGACATTTTGTTTCAACTTGAACAGATTTACATAATTCAATTTTGTGCAATTCAAAATAAAATTTCAGAAGTGGGGCAACTAAGGTTGAAATTTTCTTGGAGGTTTAGATTGTTATTTGGTTATGTTACAGGCAACCATTTCAGTAGCAGCGATGGGGTACTTGGTACTGGTTGTATTTATCCGTTCAGAGTAAGGGACCTTTGAGAATTTTGGTTTCTCAGCTGCTGAGTGAATGATTTCCAACTGTTTGGGACTGAATACCTAGAAAATGCTCTTTTATACAACCCTGGCTCTACCCACCAGCTCCTGAGGGACGAATGGTCGGTGGATGTCGTGCAAGGAGACAGGAGATGAGAGGAAGTGCTGAAGGGCCATCTGAGGCTGTGCAGCCCTGTTGATGGGACAGTAGCCAACCCTTCTGACAAGGGACACCATGTTAGTAAGGGAAAATTATCCAGATCAGACTACACTGACAGTTAAAGGCTAACAGGCTTATCCCCTCTATGCGCCTCATAGAGAGTCTTCCAAATTATTTCTTCTATCTGTCCTAAATGCAGCAATGACTATTTTTTCCAAAGAAGCTGTAAAATTGTACACTTCGTAAAGACCCATATCACTCTTGAACAGGGGTGGTAAAATCTTTGCCAAGGTATATACAAATAGCCTAGCACCTTTTCTGACATCCATTATCCATGCTGACCAGCCAGGGTAACCCCTCCAGAGGCAGGCCAAGAATAACATAAGGAGGTTATTAAATATTATTCATTAACTTCAGTGGAACAAAATAGAAGCCTAATTCACAGTCTTGGTTCCAAGAAAACATTTGAGAGGATCCCAAGGGATTTTTTTGTTCTTTACTTTAGAAGTTTTTAATTTTGGCTTTAAGTTTATATCATGGATAAAAATGTTTTTTCTGCAAACTATGCCTTGGTGATAACAACTTGAAATCTTTCCCACCTTACCTCTTGATTTAAGAGGAATGAGGCAAGAATGTCTCCTCTCCTCCTGCTATGTGTGCCATCTTAGTCATGCTCACCATGTCATAAGTTAATAACTGTGAGGCAGCCATGGCAAAAAACACCATTTTGGATTGTGTAGGAAAACTAACTCAGCTCTTCCCAAAGCATTACGTGTGTCACAACTAGGACACGAGTCCAATCTACCATAAATCAGTGACTATTTCTATTGTCTCATTTTATTACAAGTACAGTGATCCTTCGCATAGTTGCNATGTGGTGTAGTTGACTATGTAGTGGGTTCACTATCTTTGCAGATTTCACGACTTGCGTGAGGCGAGCCAGACCAAACCGCCCTCGTTCACTGTATATATAACCAGTGAATTCTTAGGTGAAATGAATTTGAAATATTTTAATGTAAAGAGTCTAGTAGAAGTACTTCCTATTTTTCAGGAAAATGTACCAACTCTGTTAAAAAAAAATCAATGGCTGAGACATTTGGGAAAAACTTTCTAACAACATTTAACCTTATGTCCTTCTCAAATCCAAGCACTTTTTTAACACTTGTTCCTTTACTCATCCAAAATCACAGATACAAACATGAAACAAGGTAGAGAATTTATGGCGTAAGCCAATCATCAAAATAAAGTATATTAAAAAAGAGAAGAAATTAGCAAGGTGATAAGGCCCCCTCTCCAAGTAATTTTTAGCAATTTCCATTACCAGTGTTTTCCTCTTCTAAAGGAAAATGCCTCTACTTAAGTGTGAAACCCAAGAGAAACAACGGGGAGACTTATGAAGACCTTGATCCTGCAAATACCAATTAATATCAGCAGCTCACATGAGCAAAGCTCCCTAGAGCTAGAATGTAGTGTAGCACAGCTGTCACTCTACTGCACCTTATGCCTGGAAGTCATAGCTCTAGCTCCATGCTAAATTGATCCTTGGCTTATACGTGCATATCTTTTAAATAACACCCAAACAAAAAATTTCAAGGCAGAAAGCCAACCATATCCAGTGCTGCACCACAAGCAATGTGGCCAGCAGGTCAAGGGAGCGGATTCTGGCTCTGCTCTGGTCTCATGAGACCCCACCTGGAGTGCTGCACCCACCTCTGGGGTCCTCAGCACAGGAAGGACATTGACCTGTTGAGATAAGTCCAGAGGAGAGGCCACTAAGATGATGAGAGCGATGGAACACCTCTCCTACAAGGAAAGGCTGAAAGAATTATGTTTTTTTCAGCCTGGAAAAAGTAAGGTTTTAGGGTGTCCTAACTGTGGTTTTCCAGTACCTGAAGGGAGCCTGAAGGAAGGATGAAGAGACACTACATTTACAAGACAAGGAGGAATGGCTTCAAAATGAGAGGGCATAAGTTAAGATTAGATATCAGGAAAACATTCTCGACAATGAGGGTAGTGACGCACTGGAACAGGCTGCCCAGCAAAATTGTGGATGCCCCATCTCTGCAGGTATTGAAGGCTAGGTTGGATGGGTCTTTGAGCAACCTGGTCTATTGAAAGGTGTCCCTGACATGGGCAGGTGGGTTTGAACCTTTAAAGTCCCTTCCAATCCATTCTATGATCTATGATAAGTGCTAATGGACCCCATCAGCTGTGATCAAAAGAACAGCAAGTTCACAGATGATACCAAGTTGGGGCCAAATGTTGAACTGCCAGAGGGAAGAAGGGCCCTTCAGAGAGNTGGCCTTAAACTACACCAGGGGAGGTTTAGACTGGATGTTAGGAAGAGGTTTTTCACAGAGAGAGTGATCTCTCCATGGAATGCTCTGCCCAGGGAGATGGTGGAGTTGCCATCCGTGGAGGTGTTTAAGAGAAGACTGGATGAGGAGCTCAGTGACATGGCCTAGGCGATGGGAGGCTCGGATGGATGGAGTGTGGTGCCCATGGCTCCAGGGTTGTAGGTTTAATCTCTGGGTGGGAATTCCCTTGGGAGTTGGACTAGATGATCCTTTTGGGTCCCTTCCAACTCAGAATAACCTGTGAACCTGTGAACAGAGGTTTTTCTCAAGTGGTATCATTCACCTCAGTAATACTTTTGTTTCCTAATGTCTTGAGAACCTTTGCAGAATTGTTTTTGGAGCAAACTAGCAGAGTTATGGGAAAGACTTGAAGACTGTAGAGCTAGCTCCATCCCAGCTGATCATATATTTCCATTGCTGGAAACAGGTACTAAGTTGGCACTTGAAGACACTAGAGTCATCTCATGCTGTTTCTTAATCAATCTATATCAGTTATAAAAGTTCCAAATGTGGGTGAGATGAACATGACTTCAGACTGGGTGGTCAAGACTGGGGCAACATTCCATTATCTATTAATGTGATTTTGATGGAAAATTATTGATACATGAAATTATTGATATAATTCATTATTGCTAAGGTTTCACTAGTTAACATACATTGACATATTCCAACAGTGATAGAATAAATGTATACAGAAAATGATGAGGGAACAGTACTATCTTCTTAACTCTTGACTTGCTAGTCAGTGTGGCTCTATCCAACATTTCCAGAGTACAGCATGGTTTAATCTCCTAAGCCTGTTAAACAAGGAATGTTTGAAGCTGGTGCAGAAATCAGATAATTTATTTTAACTGGCTAAATATTAGACACCATGTTTTATTAATTGGTTCAGGCTCTGTCCTTATCGAATTAGAGAGACACTTTTAAAGAGGATGAACTGCTCAATACGATTCACTTCAACATTGTAAAGTGGGCCTCTGAGCTGGGGAACTTGGAATGACTACCTCAGTGTCTGAGCTGTGGGGAATCATATCCTCTCTAATCTGCAATTCTGTGAACTGCAAGGTCATCCCTGGAGTCAGCACAGCTGAATTTCGTCTGCTTTATCTGGAATTGAGCAGCTCAGAATTGATGGCAGTGGATAGCTCCCCACTGTACGACTGACAAAGTGTGCATGGCATCCTTACAGCCATCCTCTACTCTGAAGACAACTTGTTCACACATTTGCTCCTTTTTCTACCCTGTAGTAGTCATAGAATCGCAAAATTGGTAAGGTTGGAAAAGACCATAGAGATCATCAAGTCCAACCTACTGCTTACTGCCTAACCTGTTGCCAACCTGTTACCAACACACCATCCTATTATCTAGATCATGTCACTAAGTACGTCATCCAACATTTCCTTAAACACCTCTAGGGATGGTAGAATCTGTGACTGTTCATTACATAGCCTGTTTGCTCTTACCTTCTGGGTCCGAATTTGTGCCTTTGGCAGCGTGATGACTAGGAAAGATTTGACGGGTTTTTTTGACCCAAATTATGAATGGGATTAACTGTTGAGTAGAAACCTTAACTGGCAAGATTTCAGATATAAAAGCAGAAAAACTGCTGGTCAGTTTTTTTAATTACTGAAAGTAACATAATTATAAAAGGGATATCCTGTCAGATTCCAAGGGACAAATTACTTTGATTTGTAACAGCTTAATCCAGCCAACCTGAAATGTTCTCTATAATTCCACCTATGGAAGCAATTTATGCAAAGAAAACTGTATGAAACCATGTTTCTACTGCACTGAGATTATCTGTGGAAGTAACCTCTGAGCGCACTACAGATACCTCAACCCTATGGAGGTGTACCAGTAGAAGCAGGAGCCCAGATGACCCACGTCTTAACAGGACCTTCATAGGAAGCAGATAATAAATTTGTGTATGTGTCAAGGGACGGATGTATTCTTGGCTTGAACAAAGTTTCAATGTTTAAATTTTCATCTCACCAATCAGATGAAGGGAAGGGGCAATTTGCCTTTGAAACCTTTTCTGAAGGGATCTGCTTAGCGATCCAGTGGAGACAGCAGGCAGAGCCATTCAAAAGAGTGTTAGAGAGGAGAATGGAAAAAGGCAAAGTTGAGAAGGGGAGCAAAACAGTAAGCATTTTTATTAAAGAACAGAATGCAAAAATGTTGAGGAATGAGTGGGTAAGAGGATAACCTGGGCATCCTAGTACCTCAAGTCAGATGTCTCATTCCAGTGCGTGCGTTTCCAGCAGATACTTAGGAGCTAAAGTTTTCTCCAGCCAGCAATTTATGGTATATTTTGGCACCCCTCAGTGATGAGGAGTCCTGGGCAGGCATTCTCAAAGAGTTACTGCCTTTTCTGCAACCCTTACATCACCATCTAAACTCTGCAGTCATCATCTAGAAATCTATACCTCACAGCTAACTACTGTTTCAGTAGAGCAAACACTATATTATTTCTTACCAAGAAGACAGTTTGTGAGGATATGCAGCTTTTAAGTGTCTTGTGAGATCCTGTGTATATGATAATGCACTGTTGGCAGCTTGTCAAAGAGAGAGCTGCAAATGCAATCGTGTTGTTTTGAGGAGGAGACAACGATTAAAGTTTGGTTTCTGTGGCTTGATGAAGAATTGACAGAGAAAAAAAATTATGAGGCCAAGCACATAGTTGATATTAAATTACCAACACTTCATTTACTTATCCCCAAAACAACCACTAGAGATCTCTTACTTACCGAAACAGTTAAAAATAAAACCTCTAAGAACATTTAAAGCTGGCCACAGGCATTTCACGGAAGTTGGTGTTTCCCAGCTCCCCGTAAGCCATTAGGGCTTCCCTCCTACACCTTGACATGCTTCAGTTAGAAACAGCTGAAGGCACTAAGCTTTTAAACAAGAGTCTATTTACATGAAGCTTATTTTGGTCTACAATTTTCCACTGGCAGTAGCAATGACAGGAGTCAGGGTAGCCAGAGCCCCAGGTAATTTAAGCATCTGTCTCTGCTGAGAGAACAACTGCACAGGACAGTGCTTGAAAGGCCAGCGGCTCACAAAACACCATCTGCCTCCCCACACTTCCCACGGCTGCTGTTTCAGCAGGCAGAGGGCCAGGCTTAGGGGAAAACGAGACTCAGCGCTCAGGGCATCAGTACTGGGGAGCAGGCGAATCCTCTGGACATACTGTCTGCCTGAAAAACTGGCACATCTTGTGGGGTTTACATTCCCAAAATGCTTTTTTTTCCATTTCTGGTGTAATCCTTCTCTCATACAACAGTCACAAGATACTCTGTTGTATGCACCTTCCTACCTAGGCTGTCAACTAGTTATGAAGGCAGACAATGGTACAAGTTGTTGTCAATGCCTGTGGATCCAACTGAGCAATTAAAAACATAAATGTTCTCTCTGTGATTAATATTTTTTAATTATATAATATTTTTGTGATATTGACCAGGCAGTATCTCTGAATAGCCAGTATCTAAAGCTGCCTTTAAACACAGAAAATTTTCAATCAGTTTATGTGCTTTACTCAATTAAATGACATTGCTGACCTCACTGGATTAGTTTAGCCACAGAAGGGAACTGATGAAAGGCTTTTTGCTAATATTTAATGGGTTACCCCTGCCTTAGCTTAGGCTCAGACCCTTTAGTAAATCTCTAAGGCAAATGAGGGTGAGATCCTGCTGGTCAAACAGAGTGAAAAGGCATGGGCACTCCAGTTTCTGGATAGCTGTACCACCTCAGCATCCCTTATGACTACAGAGCCCGGGGCCAGCAGATGTGGCAGCTGTGCCTCCTTCCATGTGCTCAGACTAAGCAGAAGGTAGATGCAAAACAGCTGACAAACTGCTGAATCCAGTTGCTTTGCTTGGCCTGACCAATTGCTGTTCACGCACTGGCTCTGAAACTCCCCAAACCATCCGACAAGATTGATCTGTTTCTGGCTGAGGAGATTAGGGACAAACCAAATAGAAAAGGAGGAATGTGAGAAACAAACACAGAAGAAGGATGAGGGTCATGAACAGAAATAAAATGTGGGAGAGGGCAAAGAGGTAGATGGAAATAGGAAGAAAAAGTATTAATGCAGTACAACATGCAACGAGAAAGAAAATTATGTGGAGGGAAAATAGACATTGGAGGAGATCCAAGAAAGGAGAAGAGGAAGAGTTGAGGGCTTGACAAAGGAGATAAGCAACACCAACAAAAGCAATAGATTCCTTATTTTATCTTCAAAAAAACTGCTGCCAAAATGTGATAATACCTAACTATAATCACCATTAATAATAAATGTATGTGGACAACGTGAAGGTGAAAAGGAGATTACCAAAGAATGTAGCTCTCGTGGAATGCCAGGCATCGGGGAAACTTACAGGACGACAATCCAGCAGTTTTCCTGAAGGAAATGGAAACTGTCTAGGGTAACCTGGGGCGAAAGTTTGGAGCAGAGGCCTGTTGCCTCTTTTCATATGAGGAGGAGTAAGGGCTGAGCAGGTCAGTTAAAGAAGCCTGTTACCATTTCCAGTTTCACATCAGGTTCGGCTGAGGATGCCACAGTCAGGTGGAGCAGATGATTTTCACAGCATATTTTGGGGCACAGCAACTTAATTGTTTTGTAGTCTACATTCCATCATTAGTGATAATTCAACAATGCTTTTGCACAGATTTCAGCTGAATCATCTTTCATAGTTAATCTAAGCTGGTGGACTCAGTACTGCAGCAGCAGAATATGATTGCTACTCCTACCTGGTATACCGGGGAGCCTTGAGCATGTGAAATTCTCTCTCTATTCCTCAGTTTTCCTATCAAAAAATCAGGTAGTGTTACTTACTGATTTGCTAAGGTGCTTTAATATCCACAAGAGAAAAGCTAAGTAAGGGCCTAAGTGTGACTAAAATTACCCCTTGCTACTATGTACAGAGAATTAATTTTCTCTTCATTTTCCAGCCTTTCATGTGTTCTACATTGCTTTCTGCTCTGCTTAGTACCTTGATCACATCAATAAATTTATCTTCTCTCTTGATTTTCTTTTTCCTAAGAATGTTGATATTTCATAGCTTAGTTCTAAAGTAAAAATAATGAACACTATAGAGTCCTGTAGGGGAGTTAATAATAACACCATCCAAGTCCCCAGAAAATTAAAAAAACTTTTTCTCTTACTCTAAGTATAATCTGCTGCCTCCCTTTACCTTGCATTGGAAATAGAATAGTAAAACACAGTACATATTTCCAATGCAAGGTAATAGGGGAGTATGGAGAGGTCAGACGTCATCCACAGTACATAATCCCTACCCCACACAGAGCTATCTTCATGAATAGTGGAAAACATCATGAGCTGTGTATAACTTATTTAAATTTTAAATTTAATTATGAATTTTCCGTTGGATTATATTACCCTACCTTTTTTGAGGTATTAGCTTTCCCGGCAAGCCTACTTTTAAAAACTACATTAAAATATCTTCCCCACTATGCACAAGCACCTACCAAGTCCATTTCCTTGCACCCTGAGTCTTCTACATGCTAACAGGGATCCAAAATTTCCCACCTACTTGTCCCTTGGATTTATAAGTATTAGTGAAATCTGTCCCCTATGCATTATGAGCAATAGACAACCTTCTAGTTGTATTCATCTTTAGGAATAGGAATGGAGCTCTGCCCGATAGCTACTACATTCAGTAGGGTTTTCCCTAGTGGTGGCTAGGCATCCGTAGGAGCCTATTCAGCTTCTCTTACACTGCGTGATAAATGTCTATCAACCAAATGAATGTCCTGAAAGGGAGAGATGGGACTATGCAAGTCGAACAATAACATTTGATAATATGTTGGTAATTAAAAAGTTATGAGTGACTTCCAGATATCAAAGAAGGAAAAAGATAATTATTTATATTTGGCATGATTTTCAAAGATGTCATTGGACTCAAAGGTTCTCATTGAAGTCACTGTAAACTGTGGGTACACAGCACCTTTGAAAACCTTGCCAAATTGCCTATAGACTGTGAGTTCCTTAGGGCAGAGACCTGTTACTTATTTGGCAAATTATACTGCAATGTTTCTTTGCCTAAACAAGGCTGGTTTTGTAATAGTAATAATAAATAATAGATAGCAGATTTGTGCTGGAATTCAAAAATATATGATGTGGTTCTATGGCCTTCTTATTAACCCAGTATTTCAAAGCATTAAATAAGAGCTCATTTTATAGGCAAATCACCAAGGAAGTATGACCAAAGGAAGCTGGCTGAAAACAATTTAGAATCAGAGAGATGTTTGCTTGCTCAAAGATGGAACGTCCCTTCCACTGCACGTTTCAGTTTCACATTATTTGACTCATAGGCTGTCATCTGGGAGCCTTGGTGAACAGGTAGTCCATGAAATATGCAACTGCCTGTGGTTATTTTAGAGCGTAGAATCTGATACATGTAAGTATATACATCAGCACACACCCTCAGCCCTGGGGGTGTTGCTACACTCCTCAAATTCATGTGCAATCCCTCTGCCTGTGCCAGAGACAACTACGAATGTATGTTGACTCACTTTGCTTGGGAAGCTCCAGAGCATTAGGTTTCAATTTCAAAGGGTATCAGCAGAGCAGCTATTATTCTTTACTCTTACTTCAGAAATCCTGCTCATTTCAGTAACCCAGCCTAACCAAGCTATAACTCAATACAGTATTTTGCAGTTTAATTTACAGAGTAAACTAATTACACACTTTCTCAACAGACTTATGAACGGCCAGCAGTGACAGAAAAATCACTCTCACTACAAGAGTTTCAGGGAAGCTGCTAGTAGTCCACACATTCTTAAAACTATCTGCTTATTTCTCTAAGCCGCGCTCACCTCCAGCTGTTTTTCATTTGCATAGTGTGGATAATAGTACCCACTTTTCTGAAGGGCTTGGAGGTGGATGAGGAAGAGCACTACCCAAGGAAGGTTTATGATCCCATCAGAGGAACATCTGCTGCACCACGGAATTAACACCACCGTGGTTACAGGTGCTGGCTATGTCAGCAAGCAGCAATGCAATACCCCTTTCACAGTAATATTTATCCAGAAGATAATTATGAGGAAAAGGAAAGAAAACTGAGCAGTCCTAATAAATACCAGCCCTTCCAGGAATGAATTTGAAAGCCAGTTTTCTAGGTATCAGATGATAGGAAGCATAAAGTTAAAGCATGAGCTTACTTTAATGAACCTGGTCAAAAGCACTGTCTGGAGTGTTTATTTATTCATTAATTTTTACTTGAGTAGACAAAGTAAATCTGCCCTTGGTTTTCATAAAATCTTTCTTCCTACGTTCTATTCAGTTTAAGTTGGCATCTATTTGATTCAATCTGGAAAGCCCAGCCAAATCCAATTAGAGTCATATGAACTAGTGGAGTTCACCTTTTCTTTTTCCCCTCCACTTAAAGAGCAGAGAGGAATAATCCTGGAAACCTAAATTTGAAGTTGTTCCCACTTTTCACCTGCATGAAGGTTGAGATGGAAGGGAGTAACTAATATCACAGAAGAACAAGGCCAGCTTGGACGGAGCCTTGGGAAACCTGGTCTGGGGGAAGGTATCCCTGCCCACAGCAGAGGGGTTGGAACTAGATGATCTTTAAGGTCCCTTCCAATTCAAATCACTCTATGATTCTACGAGAAGTAAAAAAATCTGGCTGTATAGACCATTTTTGCCCGGTTGGCTGGTTTTCTGCTCTCACTACAAGATTGCATTTATTTCTAGTAAAAGTTCTGAGCAGCCCATCTCAAATCCCAGCAGACTCGGCTGCAGTTGGCAAGCCACGGCACTGCTTCTTTTATCCACAGACCTCAGTGTGCTGCTCGCAAGCAGGGAACCTGAGGTAGTACCCGTTTCTTCTGAGTCCCCCAACCCACCCCTCTGCCGCAGAGCCTGGGCTGGTGAAGGGCAGCGGAGTGTGGTCTGGCAGCTGTAGGGAAGCATACAGTGCCTGTCTCAGCCCCTTCACCGCTGGCAGGTCCACAAGCCTCCCTGCATCACCGGCTGCCCCCACGGGCACAACCTCTGCCTTGGTGAATAAGGCGCCTGTTCCGGCAGCCAGTGACCCATTTGAGGTGGCTCCCTTCGCTTCCCAAAAAAGTGTAGCGGGTGGTAGAGAAACAAGTTAATTTAGCTCACAAATCTTTTGGTGGCTCATTACAGAAATGGAGCCTTAAAAAATATTGCTAAAATATGAATGTTTTGCAGGGGTTGCCACAGAAACTTGTAGAGCATATAATCCAAAATAGGATGTCTAGACAAACTCCTACTGTCTGACCTTTTATGTATTTCCTAATCCAGCCAATCTTGCCAAGCAAATTGGTGACTAAGCAGCAATTCCCTTTACATGGTGTCGTAAAGGCCTGACAAGGCCCAGGTCACGGTTATAAATTTCAGTCTGGCTACTTCAGCAACTCTCGGCTTCCTTTACCAGCATGGCTCCCGTGTGGTTTCTGGGCTATGATGTGTGCTCTGGATCATCGTGAAGTAATTTTGGGGCTGTAAAATCCAAAAGCCACAGCTCTGCTGCGAAACAAGAGAGCACTTTCATCCGGCAGGACCCCAGAGTTTACATAAAAATGTAAAATAGGGCGGCTGGGCAAAAGCAGAATAAAAGACATAGGCACCGGAGCCTGCAGCAGTCGCCTTCTTCTGGGGGCCCAGGTCTGGCCGCCCTCCTTTTCCCAGCACAATCGGTGCTGATTGCCCATAGCCAGCAGGACCACCAAGTGCTAGTCACTGCGTGTCATGGAGAACCTTCTGCTCTGGGTTGCCTTTTCCTCCTCCTTGCAGGAGCTCCTTTGTTTTCCTGAATTTTCCAGAAGTAACCCTGAGCAAGATGTCAGCCAGTTCTGATCTTCCCATCATAGCAGAAAATCCACAAACTGACCTTTAGCAATGTGTCATTTGTCAGCATGGTCAGATTCCAAAAGAATCTAAAAAATGGTGATAAAAACAGGGAAGTAGGAAGGGCGCATTGACGCAGTAGTCAGTAACCTTTAAAAAGCTATGTGTATCTAGGTGGGTGCATATACAGTGAATCTCCGCTACACTGCGACCTCTCCATTACGACCCCGCCCATTTGCGAGGCAAATTTCTCACAATTTTGCTTCAGCCGTCTGCGAGTTTAGCCGGCCGACGCATGCACAGTGCATCTGCTCTGCCGAGGGGCGGTGCCGCGGTGCCTGTGGGGTGAGACTCACCCCTCCCTGTGGGGAGGGGGCTCACAATGGCAGCACCATGCCCCCAGCCCTGACCCGGGAAACTGCCCCGTGAAAGTGAGGCAAGCGAGATGGGGCAAGCGCTGTGTGCTGGGAGGGGGCAGCTGTCACTGTGCCAGGAGGAGGCTTCTGTTCCCCCGCCCTCTTGGACCGTATGGGCAGCACTGCCTCTCCTGGGACCGGTGGATATTAAAGGGAAGGAAATTCCGATAGTGACCCAAACCCCCCACCCTGCCTTGCCCCCACCATAAGTGGCACAGGGTGTCGCAGTGTTGCAAAGTAGTTAAGGTTTGGG
>WEKX01021176.1:150066-170578 GCA_013390025.1 Pitta sordida
TTTGCATGGGACTGAGGTCAGGCTGACTGGTCTGTAGTTGTTAGGATCATCTTTCCTACCCTTCTTGTGGATGGGTGTCACATTGGCCAATTTCCAGTCTTGTGGCACAACACCAGTAAGACAGGACTGTTGGTAAATTATGGAGAGTGGCTTGGCGAATTCATCTGCTAGTTCTTTCATGACCCTCGGGTGGATTCCATCCAGTCCCATAGACTTATGAGGGTCCAAGCCACTCAGCAAGTCTCTGACTACCTCCTCTTGGGATTACAAGGGGGTTATACTGCATCCCAGCTCCTTCCATGCCACTGCTGGTCCAGTTGTCTTGCGGGCAGTTTGTTTTGCTATTAAAAACAGAGGCAAAGTGTGCATTGAGTATTTCTGCTTTCTCCTCGTCTTTGGTTACTATATTGCCCTCTGCATCCAATAGGGAGTGGAGGCTGTTACTGTTCCTTTATATACCTTGCGAAATAAGTGTGTAAGTGCTGCCCTTTTTGAGGAGCTTTTTGTTTCCTTATCTTTCTCAGCCTTCGTATGGCTTCAACCATTTATTTGTGGTTTTTCATCCAGTAACTGGTGAAGTGACACATTTTTCAGTTTCTTATACACATATTGCTCTTCATTCAGATCACCAGAGCTGTGTACTACATGATTAGTTAGTGAATCTAAAATTTCAGGTTCGCTAACCACTTCAGGAGGCCCTGTGAGAAGCTGGCACAAGGCTATGTCTTTGCCCATATCAGAAAACAAATTCAGTGGGAATCTCAGCCATAAAACAGCTTGTCGTACGGTGGACACATACTAGAAAGCGTGTATCTTTAGCATTTGCAAACTGGAGTGCCTTAAAAGAGATTCTGTCTGAGTTCAGCAGTAGTCTCACATACTGATCAGTTTTCATTACAGGGGTGATTTATACTACTCTGTAAGTAAATCATTATTAATAGATAAATTTCCAGGAGAGAGGCACCAGCAATTGGTCTCTGTCCCAGGCAGCTCCTAGGTTTTGCAGGACTAATAAAACACCTTATCATGCATGACAATTGGCTACCCTTTTTATCAGTTCTCCTGCACCCAAGTAGTCCATACCTTCTGAATTCCCACGGTCATGCAGGCTGCTTCTTACGGCACCACTGGGGCACAGCTCAGCTCCAGCTCACGGCAGTTCTCCAGGCCCACCCGTGCTCATCCACCAGTGTGGTTTCTTGCATCATCCTTCTGTGCAACTCAGCAGTCTCCTAAATGAACAGAGACGAAGGGTTAGCTCAGCACCAGGCTATTCGAATTGCTTTTAAACAAGTTGTGTTCAAAGTATTGTGGGTTTCCCTGTGCATTACCTCTGCTTTGATTACTGTGGCCTCACCTGATTGCTTAGATAAAGGCTTCCTGGAATTAATGGGAACACTGTAACTCTCAAAATGGGAACCCACCTCACTGGCTCTGATACAGTTTTGAAAGGAAAGCTAATTCACTGATTGCATGGACTCTCTGGCTCAGGGCAAGCGTGTAACTCATTCACCCCTTGCCCACAGCAAAAGACAGGTGCAGTCACTGGAGGATGTCTAGTCCAACAGGCTCCATCTATTAAGTACCGCAGCTAATTGTTACCAATTTCTGTACAAGTCTATTTCTATGACTACAGAAATTAACCTAGGCCTATTGCTTCCTGCTACACTCAAGCTTATAACATCACTGATTTCTATTTCATTTTAACTCCTTGGCATAACCAGGTTATCTGTCCCAGCTGTTCACCCCAGAGATGGGGATGCCACAATCAAGGGCCTTACTGTCCACTCTTTAACGTTTTATGCTGAGAATTTAAACAACCTAGCTGGCCTTCAGAATCACAGCCTTAAATGTATTTCCTGCAGTTGCCCTCTGATGGAGAGACAAGTGCAGAGAGACTAATTAAACTGCCAGAGATTCCCTCGAGTAGGAAACCATCTTGAAGTCTTCTAGGTGTTGGGCTAGCACTCAAATGGAATGCCCATACTTCTCACCATGTCAACATGCACATGAATTGATATCTAGACAGTCATAACTCCAAATGAAAGCAGCAGTGGACACCTCTCACATGAAAATATCACAGAAAACCTCTCAGAGACTGAAAGTTTGATTGACTCTTCTCACTGCTCCGCATGCTCTAAATACTCATGCAGTCTCCCTAACCATACCTGTTGTACACTCCAGCCATGACAAACAGACCCTGTGAAGACTAATTATGTGCAGGTACTCCCAAAACGCCAGTCAGTGGAAGGATTTAGAAAAATTTATTTNATGTTTCCTACTCCTGCTTTATTGAGCAACAGAAACTCCCCATCTCCTCAAATTAAATCTTTAAAAAAAAGTTCTTCTATACCTACAGACCCATTTACACTTCCATTAAAAACAAACATGATCTGAGGAAGAAAAGACCTTCCTTCAAAAATGCTACATACTTAATGTCTACAAAACATGGATAAGATTCAAAATAATGATTCAAAATAGAGATGAGCAGCTACTACTCGGTACTGGCAAAATGCTGTGCTCTACAGTTGTACATAGAGTCACACATTCAGACTACTACTCAGCCTATTTTCTCCAGAAATNTCTGAGAACACTAAACATAACAGCATGTGCACTGGGCATGTGCACTGCCATTCTCCCTCTAGGTCTTCTTATTTCCTTACCCGGCCCCACCTTGCAAGGACTCCAGGGTTGTCCAAAAAAATTTTATCTTTTCAGGGCGTTAACTACTCTGCAAGGTAGGAGAAGGAAAAACATCAAGTATCTATAGGAAGATGTTTCTTCCAGGCAGCAAATGCTTTACTGAGCAACAGAAACTCCCCATCTCCTTGAATTAAATCTTAAAAAAAAAGTTCTTCTATACCTACAGACCCATTTACACTTCCATTAAAAACAAACATGATCTGAGGAAGAAAAGACCTTCCTTCAAAAATGCTACATACTTAATGTCTACAAAACATGGATAAGATTCAAAATAATGATTCAAAATAGAGATGAGCAGCTACTACTCGGTACTGGCAAAATGCTGTGCTCTACAGTTGTACATAGAGTCACACATTCAGACTACTACTCAGCCTATTTTCTCCAGAAATCTGATTTAAACACCATGAAAACCCAGAGTCAGAAGTGCCTATTGTAAAGGGTAAAAGTGTCTATTGATGCTCTGAGCTCCTGACATTTTCAGCCAGGAGCTCAGAGCATCAAAGCATACTTAAAAGGATACTTGGTCTACAGTCAAACTGCAGGATTAGATCTCGATTTCCAAAATCTGTGTATGAGATCTGAGAGTTTACAACTTAGGTGGATCAGTTCAACTCAGTCCTTAAAAGAGGCAGTTTGACAGGGATCTGCCTTGAATCAGAGCTTCTTCTTGTATAAAATATGCAAGTCCTGCATGATAGATTTATCCACCTTACTAATTATGCCAAGATTAACTTGGCATTGGACTTTCGCAAATTCATAACGCAATTCTTGTCTGTTTGCAAAATCATGTAAGTAGTGACAATCCAACACACCTAATGTTATCTGGTGTAGTCTGACCACAGGTACAAGAGTTAAAACACATCTTCTGATGGCACCTAAAGTGCTGAACATATTGCTTTGTAGCGCAACAAATGAGGCTGCACCTCAAGTACTGTGTTCAGTTTTGGGGGGCTTACTTCAAATAGGTCATTGAAGTGTTGGACCTTATCAGAAGAAGGGCAACAAAGCTGGTGAAGGGTCTGCAAAACTTGTGCTATAAAGAGCAGCTGGGAGAACTGAGGTTGTTTAGTGTGGTGAAGAGAAAGCTCAGAGGGAACATAATCAATCTCTGCAACTACCTGAAAGGAGGCTGCAGTGAGGTGGAAGTCAAGCTCTTTTGCCATGTCTCAAGTGAAAGGTTGAGAGGAAATGACCTTAAGTTGCATCAGAGGAGGTTCAGAATAGATATTACGAAAAAAATATCACTGAAAGGGTACTTAGGCACTGGAATAAGTTGCCCAGGAAGATGTCACCATCTCTGAATGTATTCAAGAGGCATTTGGATATGGCATTTTGAAATATGGTTTAGGGGTGATTATGGTGGTGCTGAGTTGATGATTGACAGTTGAACTAGATGATCTTGTCTCCAGTCTTGATGATTCTGTGATTCTTTTAACCCTTTATATTCAACTAACTGGTCTCCCCAAAGACTTAAGGACATACCTCCTTCTCTCTAAAGGCAATGAACTTACAACCCCACTAGACAGCCAACGTGAAGGATCACAAGACCCTCCCCAGGTACTTGGACTGGTAAATCTCTGTTGTCAGTGATTTTTATATCCACTTGTCTCATCTGGCTGGCAACCATTTGGACAGTGAAAAACAGAAAATNATTGACAGTTGAACTAGATGATCTTGTCTCCAGTCTTGATGATTCTGTGATTCTTTTAACCCTTTATATTCAACTAACTGGTCTCCCCAAAGACTTAAGGACATACCTCCTTCTCTCTAAAGGCAATGAACTTACAACCCCACTAGACAGCCAACGTGAAGGATCACAAGACCCTCCCCAGGTACTTGGACTGGTAGGGGGGGGAGGGGGGCCCATTTTATATCCACTTGTCTCATCTGGCTGGCAACCATTTGGACAGTGAAAAACAGAAAATGTTCTCCAATCATAATGTCGGTTCTTTTCCATCTGATCCTTTGTTTCAAACCGCTCACAGCTCTGACCATATGGAGCAACTCCTGTAACTAAGAACTGTTCAACTATGGATGCTTAAAAATACCCAACCAATTGCTTGAACTTATGGAGTGAAAAATTAGAATCAGATGTTTAGTGCAGCAGCAGAGTCTTTATGTTTTGGGAGCTACTGCACATAAACTGACATAAAGTCAAGAGGGAATATGTTTTGTCACTCCAAGCCAAGAAGGAATATATTTTGTCATGTTTTTTTACAGCAGCAGCGGTAAAAGTCACTTTGAATTCTTGAATTTACTTTAAAAGAACCTCACTTGCTGTCTAGGTATTGTACAGGTGGAAATGGGCGTGACTCAAGGAAACATATTGTCCATTCATTTTCTAAGTTATATTTTCCTATCTAAACCAGAAATTTCCATGGGCTGTTGCCACCTCTAACTAAAAGCGCAGCTTCTGAAATACCTATGACAGCAACACTGAATAGCTGCTTTTCTGCCAAGTGACTTAGAAAATAAATTGCATAGGGCAAGTATAACTTAAGAGCAGACAACATGTCTTGCATGACTCATACCAAACCCTGCCTGCTATTCTGGTAGGCAGGGATGTGAACTGGCTTCACAGCCGAGCAGCATTCCCTCCTCAGACTCTGGTTGTGGCACTCATTATCAGGGTGAAATCAAGGATTGTTTAGTTGCTGAGTGAACTAAGGGTGTAGAAAGAGAAGTAATCTCAAACCTCAAAAGCCAAAATGAAAAATTTAAGGAAAGTTGAAAATTGTAGCAGTCCATTTACCACAGATGAGAGAAGAGAGGAGTTTTAACTTTAAGAGAAGGTGGGAGGACTTTCCTATCACTGCTTCCACCTTTGTGCTTGGTTTCTGCAGCACTGTTCCCAACTGCCAGCTGGAGGAGAGCAGTGTCTGCCTTTGTGCACACTTACAATAGTAAGTGCTGTGTCCTGGGATTACTCTCTGCCTCTGCATTGTTAAAAAATGTATTTTCAATTTTTGACATTTTTAGTCAGAAGTAAAAGTGGCCAAGTACATTATTAAATTTGGCCTCAGTTTCAATAAAAGGATGGGTGTGGGTGTGTCTGACCATGACTATACTGAAGAGATAACTGTTTCTAGGAGAAAAGCGTCAACTTTTATTTTTGGCTGAGCTAAGTTGGCAGATACTCTTGAAAGAAAAAAAAAGGAAAGGAAAGAAAGAAGGAAATAAAGAAAGAAGGAAATAAAGAAAGAGAAAGAAAGAAAGAGAAAGAAAGAGAAAAAGAAAGAGAAAGAAAGAAAGAAAGAGAAAGAAAGAAAGAAAGAAAGAAAGAAAGAAAGAAAGAAAGAAAGAAAGAAAGAAAGAAAGAAAGAAAGAAAGAAAGAAAGAAAGAAAGAAAGAAAGAAAGAAAAAGAAAGAAAGAAAAAGAGCATTTAGCTGGTGCTTCCCAAGAAAACCAGACAGGCAGACATGAAAAAGGAATGATGTACCATATAAAGGATTAAATATGTGCACACAGAGGCAGAACTCTGCTTTATAGGATTTGAACCACATGCACATCTACACATACACATGCACTAAGTTATACCAATAAATCATTTAGCCAGACTATCTGTCTGGTGTGTGGAACAGAAACACACTTATGAAATCTATTCTCTTATTTTAGCTGTAGGCTAATAATTGATAAAGAGCCAGACCGGGGGCTCTGAGTTTTATATGACAGATCTACAAGGCTGCTGTTCTCCTCCTGTGTGCTTTGCCCCTTCTCTTGCCTGCAGTAACTCCAGATGGAGAGCAAGCAAACCCCCTCACTGGCTGGGCTCTTCAGCAGCTACCTGGTAGCCCTGCAGTGGCAGTGCAGGTCTCCTGATCTAGCTAAAGCAATAGGAAAGAAGTAGCCAGTAGGGTGACTCAACAGAGGCAGGAGTCAGCTGGGCATATGTCCCTTTGGGTAAGGTCTGGACACAGGGATGTGCTTCCAACATGGTCCCAAGCTTCCCTCAGCAGTATCCCAGCAGATGGCAGTGGCACGAGGGGACAACATGGTCTCGCTGTAATTAGAGTGTGGGCAAAGCATCAGAAGGAAAAATGCTCTGGTTACCCTTCTAAAGCCACCCCCACCAGCTCCAGCAATGCCTGGAGGCAGGAAAGCACGGGCAATGCTAGTGAAAATAATGGACTGTCCACGCACCAGGGATTTCCTCCCTCCTCTGCATATTGCCTGCAGTACAGTGCCAGCACCAGACACTACATCAATGAGATATTGTCTGCAGTTTATTTTTCTTGGGTTTTTTTCCCCTGTATCTCTTTTCTCCATGGCTGTTTCCCACCCTTCCCAAATAAACTCTGAGGCAAAGTTTAGTGTATCTCAACGATAGCTCATTTCTTGGTGCATCAATGCTGGTGTGACTCCTCTGGTCCATTGGCTCTGGGCAGCTGCTGGCGAAGGGGCAGGTCAGGCAAAGGAGACCCAGGCTGGATCTGGACCAGGTTGGAAGAGAGATGCCATGCTGTGGGACCTCCTGTTTCAGCCTGTGTACTGTCCCTGGATTAATTTCCATGACTTCAATACTCTGTAGAGGGGTGTGTTCAAAGCAGAATGTCATAATACAGTAAGAGGAAGACAGGATGAACTGTCAGCTGCCAGATATGGACCTTCCATTTCCACTGGGATAGACCATCTCAAGCAAGTCACATAGGTTTTATGTGCCTCTATTTATTCACACATTAAAACAGAGAGGAGGCAGCAACAAGTAGAATTGGTATGTGTGTGGTGCTAATATTTACTACCACTGGATTTAGATTAAGGGATCTTGGACTTCATGGGTTATTCCCCATGAAGCAATTCCATGACAGGGAGCCTGCCTCTGCCCTGGGTGCAAGGTAGCCCAAAAGATGGGGTAAGCTCCATCTCAGGACTGGCCCTGATGGGAGCAGGATGTTGGGCTAGAGACCTGCCAAAGTCCTTTACAGTCTGAATGATCCTGTGGTCCCTCTGAGTGCCCAGCTCAGACTGCTTTTTCCAGGCTTTTTGCATCCTGTCTTCTGCTTCCCATTCTCCCTCTTCATGCACTCCTGACTCTTCATTCCTTTAATGTGATGGGAGAGTGTTTAAAAAAAGAAAATAGGAAAACGGAGACTTAAAATATGGTGAAATTATGGGGAAAAAAAGAGCGAAACAATCCACTCTGAAATTATTTCCATATTGCTTGTCATAACTAAGGGGCAACTCTTTTTCAGGCAGTTCCATTTTTTTGGGCACGTCATTCAGTCACATTAAAGGACCACAACTTGCCCCTCAGACTCTTCTGAGAGGTAGGACAGGGATAAGCCCAACTTTGGCGAATCTCACAAAACAGCGAGCCTGTTTACTTCAGTGCCTGGAGCTTGCCAAGTAAGCCTGCCAACAGGAGGTGTTGCTGGCATGGAAAGAGTATTTACCAGGCTTCCCGCTAACAGAGATACCTGATGCTTGTGATCTTCCTTCTGTTAGGCTGTAAGGAGTCCAAGGCTCAGGGGAGGCTGCTTTGTGCTGAGACCTACACAGACTGAGCTGGAGAGAGAAGCTGCACTGTGGGTTCTGATTTTCTAAGTGCATCTTCCCTGATTTTCTCCCCTGCATCAATCCTCTGTAAAAGGGCCAGAGCTGCCCCAAGGATATGCCTGGGTTTTTGACTCTTAAGACAGCTGGAATGCAGCGTTCAACTTCAAGTAGGCAGTTGTGCCATGCACACCCAGTTGAAGGAAACAAGGTCTGTGAGAGTCACCAGAAAATGGGGTCCTCCCCTACCCTCCAAGGTCTTGTGCAACCTACCAGCAAAACAAAAAGAAATTTGTTTCTTTGGGTTCTGCAAGCTATTTTAGCTACACAGGCAGTCACCAGTTCTTTAGTCTCCTCAGTGAGCTTTGTTCCAGGGTAGCTTCACTTTTAAACCATATCACTTAAGAAACTATGATTTGCACCCAACAGAGCTCTCCAGTGCACCAGAAAACATTTTAGTTCGTGACTGGAGTGTGTTTGTGCTCATCTGATATGGGGCTACGGGAAGATGCCAACTGAGTATAGACACCACACGTTGGGACTGAGGAGAAACAGAATTCCTTGCACATCGGCATGGACATTATAATATTAAATAATTGAAAATTATGATGATTGTGGGGTACAGACCTTGCCATCTGCTTGCATCTTGACATCCGCCTCTAGCCAGAGAGGAAAGAATAGAGGAGCAAGACTCTGTCTTTAGCTCATGTCCTCCAGGCTGGAGCTTTCCCACTCAGTTATTGATGGCCATCCGCAGAGATGTTACACTGAGTGCCTGTAATTTGTCAGATGCATATCACTTTCACCCGACTACAAATTAACTAACCTTATTTACATCTTCAAACGGTTTGATCCAGGTGTTTCATGGGAGCTTTACCTCCCAATCCCAAACCATTTGGTTGAATTTGGCCCTGCATGTGGGAAATACCCTTTGGAAAAGCACAGTAGTTACTGTATAGACACAGCTGCTGTTTTTCCAAATGAAACACAGTATTTCATCTGTTTCAATGCTGTTTAAAGTCAAATCAATCTGGCCCATGAGTTGCTCTGTACTTCTTTTGCCAGATTTGATTTTTGTGTTTAGAGTTTGGGTTGGTAAGTTTAAACTTAAATGACAATGTCTGAAACAAGAAAAAATTAACTCTATTCATACCAGCACATGAAGAATTATGAAAGGCTCTCACAGCCAGATGTCAAGCAGGCTTTGGTATGCATGGAATACATTCAGGAGATGAGAGGTTGGCAACAGAGAAATACCAAAGAGCTGGAAGGAAGGTCAGATTGAAAGTAGATTCAGGATTCTTCTGTGGTGCAGAGATTTGATGAAACAAGCCATCCTAGAAGAGGACAAAATCTGGTCCAGGTGTCTGGGCCAGCAATGAACATGTGCTTAGTGCAGACCCTGCACACCTCCTGTGACACACAAGCTAGACTGCAACTACTCACTCCAAGAATTAAATGGTTAAGACAACTGCAGAACTGCCATCTACATTGGAGTGAAGTATGTGACATCTTACCAGCTGAAACATTTGAGGCCAAACATTAAGCTGTTACTCATTGGGAGCTCTGCCATTAAGCTCCCTGTCCCCTGATACTTATGATTAACACTTTGAAACATCTGCACTGCCTTTTTGACTCAGAATAATTCCAGTTAAAGGGAACAAACTTTCTGTAGCAAAGTTCCTAAGTGTTTTGAAAGAGAAGGCTTAGAGAGCAGCTATGTCTTTATTATTCCCTAAGCAGCAAACAGGCTTTTGGAAGCAGGTGTCTCCAGGAGCCCCAGCTCACAGCTCTGGCCCGAGAGAGCTCCCTCCAGGCACACAAGCAGTGGTGAGCCTCCTCGCACTTGGCCAAGCACTAATGGGCACCGTCCCCTCTCAGGCTCCCAGGCTGCTGGAGACACATGTGAGAGGGAAGCAGTCCAACATGCAGCATACACACACAGAGCCCTTTCTAGTATGTATTAGCATCAGGATGCCTGTCTAGGCTGATGGCTCTCTCCTGAGAAAGGGAAAGTAAGGTTTGTACGAAAATGAAATAGAGACACGTAAGTGCAGAAGCATGTGAAAAGTACAGAATGAATGGGGTTTTTTTTCTTTCTACGCACTATTCCCAATTAAAAGAAGGGGAAAGCAGAGAGTACTTGAAAATAGGTCCTATGGTTGCAGAACCACATTTCTGAAATACAGATCTCTCAAGTATCAAACTACACTGCAGAATGACTAATTGCGGGGTGACTAATCCCGTCTCCTTTCCAAAACTATTACTTCACAGTGGCCAAGAAAACATACCATAAAGATGTTGTTATTGCATCATTCACATTTACTTGCATTGAGAAAGACTGAGCATTTTACAGTTCTTGTCTGACTACCAAGAGATATGCTTCTTCCATGTCAAAAAAGAAAGGACCACTTAGTCTTTATAGTTTATCCTGGACAGTTGTAAAGGTGTTTGGTTAAATGCCTTGGGACTGGGGAGCTGGTTTTCAATCAAAGGAAAAAAAAAAAAAGGGGGGGGAGGGGGCAGGGACATGGCAGAAGTGGACGGATATTTAGATTGACAGAAAATGAAAACCTGCCTTCATCTTGCTTTCATTAGTCTTCATTATATGACCACGACAGCTTTAATTGCTGCCCTGCATACATAAGTAATAAAAATGTAAAATGTTTGAATGAACTGTGGCTCCCAAAAGCCATTATAAAAGATTAATGATGAGTACTATTTGCTAACTTAAACGTCTTCAAGAAACACATCTGAGCAGCCCTTGTGGTTAAGAAGATATTAGAACAACATTTGCCAGACCATTTGTCTCAAATCATTATGCACCAAACTTTGATGGTTTTCATTATTCCATCCTTAGCTAGTCTGAATTCTAGACATATTTGATTCCAATTTACTCATTCCTGACAAGTTATCCCTCTCCTCCAATCCAAAGAAAGAATCTTCAGGTACTCCCAGCTATATTCTGTCCTCAGGAATTGCTGGTGTTTGTTTGATGGCTTTAATTGCCAAAGTCATCGAACAGACAGTTTATTAGTAGCACTCCAGGAGTTACTGTGCTAATTAATATAATGCCCAGCTGAAGAGAAAAATACACAATCCTTTCTATTTAAATTGGAAACATTACCAAGGACCATCTTTGAACTGTCACTTTCCCTTGAGAGGCACAGATTTGCCTCTGAATTCAGATGTGAGATTGGAGTTTTATTTCTAAACGAGGAACGAAGCAAAGCCAAATTTTGACGTAGTTTTGGCCACCCACCTCTTATTTGACTTAGAAACCCAAGCCCAGGATAAAGCAAGTGCTTAAGCAGAGGTGGAAGTACCACCTCTTGCCTTCTCACTGCTGCCACTCAGTCTTTCTTTCATGTTTTACTGTTGCATCTACTTGGCAGAATGGAGTACAATGTAAAGGACTGTAAGGTAGAGACAGCCCATCAACTCATGCGCCATGTGCTGCACAGAGCAGCACAGTTTCCAAAAGCAGTACAGCCCTTGCCTACTGTGCCCACTGGAGTAACTTATGCCTCTTGTCAAAGCCTAGCTTTGGGATGAGCCAGGCCCTAGCAGCTTTTCAGTCTGCCCATCTCTGGATGGAGCAAAGGGCCTGCATTCGCCTGAACCTTGCACATGTGGCCAGCAGAGAAGGGACAGGATGACAGAACTAAGACAACCTTGTATTTTTCTCTCCCTTTTGTCCACAGGCAATCACCAAATTTCTTAAATGGGCAGGAACAGCTTTTCCACAGATAAGCAGTTCACCTGCAAAGGCAGCTAGATTCTCTGACAGTATTCCCATTCTATGGGAATGAAGAGATCTGCACGGGGAAGTTGAACATCTGTGTGCTGTACTGGTATTTGACTTTCAATCCAATTTGCAGATAATACTAACAGATTTGGGAAGACTTATAAAAAGATACTCTGCAGCATAAACCACTTTCTTGCTATTTAGGGTTGATTTTCACAACTAGCAAGAATTTGCTGGCTGCAGAGCTTTTGTATGCCATCCTTTCCAACATCACTTGTGGAGGCCAAGAACTAGACTGGAGGACCACTAAATGATATATTTCTATGTTCCTTTCTGCTTTAGTGCTCATCTCACTATATTCCACTCAATGTTGACTTTCATAACACACTCTCCTCTGCCAGGAATGGATTATATTAGTTACTTAAGATCTTCCAGGCCTTTACCAGGTCTCCCACACAATGATGTCCAAGTTTTCCCATTTCCAGTCCCACTCTCATTAGCTCTCTGGGCTCGTTTCTGTGCACATGGCCCCATTTCTGTTTCCTGACCACTGTTTGGAAGCTGCCTCTCTAATAAGTCTGACTCCTGGACCCTCATCTCTTCCTTCACAGTCTTCTGGGCTGCTCCCATTCCAGCATGTGGACCAGAAGCTTTTCCAAGACAACTATCTTCTCTTCAGTGCTCAATCCCCCCCTCCCATTAACCACCAAACCCACTCTCTGTTCAGCATTGCAGAATAGACTGATAGAATTAGACCCTCAGGCTTAACTATTTTAGGGGAGGGCAGGATTGCTGCTGTTCCCAAGAACAGAAAGGTCTTGGAGAAAGAGGAACATGGCTTAGTGTTGCTATTTCACAGCTGATAGAGTGAGAAACTTGCTCTAGTCTTTCCAGCCTCAAAAGTAGGGACAGGAGTCCCAAGGCGTGGAGAGTGGCTTGCCAGGTCTTTTAAATCACTGACAGGAGGAACTCCTTCCCTTCTCTGCCTCCTTTGCCTGTTGGAAAATCTCCTCAGGGTGGTGCTTGGTCTCCCACAACTCTCCTCCTGCTGCTACAGCTGCCCTAGAAACCCTTAGACATTCCCAGCAGAGTCTGGACGGCTGTTTTGGTGACAACCTAGGCTCAATTTAATGAGAGCATTCATGTTCACTTGCTATGTTGGCAGCCCGCCAGCGTATTTTCTTGAGGCACATAAGAGAGAGAAGGGAAATGGTGATCTTTAACAGGTTTGGGGGGTTTTTTGTTGGTTTTTGTTTTTTTTTTTATCCAGCCAAACCTGACTGGAATTTCATGGATGAAAGAAAAGGCACCTCTCTAGCCCAGGGGCTTTGTCCCTGCCAAATTATAAGGGCCTACTGCAAACAATGGAGGTGTTAGAGCTTCTAAAAAAATAAAAAAAAGGTTGAAAGAATCTTTTATAGCGGAAAATATTAGGCAATCTAAATCTCAGGCCAGCTGGTAGCGGGCAGTATAATATAAGCTCTTTGGAGGAGAGCTGTGCAAATAATGGATTTTCAGAATTTCTCGTCTCCCACTCCCCGCTCCAAGTTTGAACTATTTTAGCTATTTTCTCCAGCTGAAATCATTTGCCAGATCCAGCCAGTTGCTAAATTCTCCTCAAATTTTTCTTTTCTCCATCGACAGGTTTCTTGTAAAAACAAACCCGTTCTCCCACCTCTGGCTTGCAGTTATGGCATTCACCGGTGACACAGTTAGGAAGAAATCTGCCTGTGGTCAGCTCCTTTTTTTTTTTTTCCTGCATTCTTGTTGGAGCTCACACATTACAGGAACCAATCTGGCCTGATAGCTGTGCCTGGCAGCGTGCAAGGGGAGGTTTTCCAGTAGTCTCCACCATCCCCACACCAAGCAGGACTGGGCTGAGAGCCTTTGCACAGTGTGGGGCTGGAGGCTCATTAGGTTGTGGTTTTTAGGCTGAATCTTCACTGGACCAGTTCATAATAATGATGTTTCTGATGTCAACTGCAGACCAGATGTTGCCCTTCAGTGCTGTGCTGCCGGGGTGGGGGGAGAGAGGCGACACAGGAGGTTGGGAGGCTATGAACACTCCAGAGTCAATGAACCCACGTTGTTTCTTGTAACCCTGCAGGTGTTAACTGTGGTGTCCTGGCCAAATCCCATTCTGGCGCTTCACCAGCTCTGGCCGTTTACCTACTTAAAATCACCTCTGTTCTCTTAATTGCAGGAGTTGTTTCTCAGTTACCTTCTCCAGAAACAGATTTGTGCATTAATGGCTGGCAGATCCCTGCTGCTCCAGGGGATGGCAAAGCCGACATCCTGGTATCTCTGATATCCTTTGGGATAAGCAGCAGCCCCCTGCACTGGGCTGGAAGGGAGCTGCCCCTCAGTCAGACAGGCATGACAGATACACGAAGTGAGGCTGCAGCAGGTCTCCCCATGGCGGTGGGACACTATAAACGTACTTAGGCTGCCTGAGACATAAAATGTGTTCCAAATTAATGAAATATTGTTGTTTGGCAGTGGCAGACACTGCCTTGTTTTCAGAGGCTGCTTTATGGCTGTTACTGTAACACTGCAGCCATTCCAAAACTTCCTCTGCTTCTTTTTTATTTTTTGTTTTTTCCCCTTATTTTCCTTACTTTTTTCCTTTTTTTTTTTTTTTTTTTTTTTTCCCCTTTTTTTCCTTTTTTTTTTCCTTTTTTTTTTTTTTTTTTAATTATTAAACGTCTCCTCAGAGAGGTTGAGACAAATTTGCAAACAGAATATTCAGGTCTTCTGTCTAGGTCTTTAAGTGAATGGTGAAGTGTGAGGGCATATTTTTACAGAGCCCATAAACTGCAGGACCAGACAGATAATGTGAGTACCCAAGTTCAAATACAGGATACCGAAAATTTTGCCAAGAAAAAAGTATTAAAGCAAATGAATCTCTGGCGGTGAGCAAATGAATCTCTAGTGGAGCAAAACTCCCAGTGTGAACATAATCTCTTTTTGTTGGTGGTGGTGTTGCACCTTGGTTGGAGGCTATTGCTCTGTACGAGCTGCAGACAGCAAGGCCTCTGTTAATGTCTTGTGCAGCATAAACTGAGCTGGGCAAACTTGGGCTTGGGTTACAGCCCCACTGCCCACTGATTTCCATCAGGTTGTGCTTGAACCTACTGCCCTTAATTGCATTGGCTAAGACAGGAGGACTAGAGACCACTAGGTCTCAAAGCACTGCTGTGAGCTTCAGCAGTGCCTGTAAAACCACATGAGAACAAAGGAGAGTTAAACTGAAACCTCATATTCAGCAATTTGGCAGTAAACATCCATGGAACCATAGACTGGTTTGGGTTGGAAGAGATCTTAAAGATCATTTTGTTCCAACCTCTCTTTCATGGGCAGGGACACCTTCCACTAGATCAGGTTACTCAAAGCCTTATCCAACTTGGCCTAAACATTGTACACAACCAAGGTTAAAATACTATTTTGTTCCGTTGTCCTCACCACACAGCCACTTGAAACATTGTCAATCTTTGCTTTTAAATCTGGGAACCAGGTTGCATTCCTTGTCCGAAGCTCTGGACAGAACACTCCTTTTGAAGTTTCCTTTTTGCTATCTAAAATCATGATGAAAACTATAGAGAGGAAGGATTGTGTTCTAGCTATGTGCCTTCTAAAATAATTGCTTCATGCTTAAATATTGATAGTCAGCACTGACTTCTATTTTTACACAGCATAACTGAAAAGTTATACATATGAAACTTAACAAGAAAATCTTCCTAAAATAAGGACCAAAAGCAAGCTAAAGTATAAACAAAACAAAACAAGTTATTTGGGGCCATGTTCTTTTTTAATTTTTCCATTCTTTTATCATTAATCTCTCTGTGAGTAAAGCCCCAACAAGAATTATTTTGGGAATCTTTGACGCTGTGTAAATATGTTTTGTTGCTAGGTTGTGAAGTATCCCAGCTCCATGAGACACAAGTTGCACATATTAACAGAGAGGGAATAAAACTAACAAAGGCCATGGGATCAGACTGAACAGAGGTTGGGTCTCTATTGCAGCAATCTTGATAGCTGGAGAAGGCAGCACATGGCAGGAGTTGCACACCCAAGGAGGTGCACTCATTTGTGGCAGGGGATACCTGCTTTCGATTGTATGTGGTCTAGGAATTGCAATACTGGTATAGGAACCTGAAATACTGTGTGACAGCAGCATTAATACTAACATCATGGCTCAAATGTTTTTAAACGTGATCACTGCTTCTGCACTCTTCACCCTGTTCATTTCCCTCCAGGTTGCAGCCATGAGAGAAGAACAGGATTTGGCCTCACCCGTTTGGTCAATCTGGGCAGCAGAGACCCTTCTCAAGACGAGTACAGTAACGTCTCCCTGATTCAGCGACTGGTGAGTGACTCACTGGCCACTCATCTATTGCCTCCCTGGCAGCCTGTGTTAAAGCCTTTCACCAGGTGCTTCTGGTTTCTCCACTTGCACACATCCCTCAGTGCTTTGTACCATCCAAAATGAAGCTCCCTATAAGACCTGGTGTGCAGACAGCATGCTCCTCTTTCTAGATTTGCCTCTCTAGGATTGGAACCAACAGAAGCCAGAAACCGGAAATTATGGGATTGCCACAACTGTGCTCCTTGTGACATGCTGTAAAGTCACTGACCTTCTGAAGGGAAAGGAATAGAGGGAGCAGGCATGACCTCAGACACGCAAGTTCAGCCAGACGTCCCTAGTCAGTACGGGTGGCTAACAGGCTTTGCATTGCTGATAATCAGCACCAACAGGCCCAAGAATGCGGCCAGATGGCCTGGAAATCAGCTGGGATGAGAGTGATGCAACTTCACCTTCTTTAAAGAGCCAGGATAGAGCTGAGGAGCATGAACTTTTCTTTTCTGCAAGGCAGCCAAAGGGCCATGAGTATAGTGCAGCTGCTGCACTGACTCTTGACTGCAATAAAACCAATTGTCTCGTATTCCCTTTACCCCCTCTCTGTTTCTTGCACAACTTAACTTTGATCATAAAGCTCCGGAGAAGCAGGATTTTGAGCCCAATTCTGATCTCACTTATTCTGGCATAATTCAGGAGCATCTACATTCATACTTGAAGAAGACCAAAATCAGTTCAGTTCCTTTTAAGTGGGCAAAATTACTGGTCTGCAGAAAAAATAAAATAATCAAAGATGTGAACAAAAGAGCCAGCTGAAGAAGGAGATTGTTTTTCATATTTGAAGTTTGACATTTTTCTGGCTGTCTCTTTATATGATGCAAAATTTTATAGAAGAAAACAAAAATTGGATAATTCCCATCAGCTGAAACTAGTTGATACAGTCTCTAATGGCAGCTTGTATTATAAGACACTGCTGGGATATGTGGTTTCACTTATTATAGAGTACTGACTGAACTTGAACAAAGTCAAGTGGATATTCAGAAAATAGAGATGAAAACCACTGCTCTTTTCCCATTCTCATGTGGAAGGTCAGGGCTGAAGAACAGCATCCAGTGGGCAAGGCTTCTGTAAGCAGGCCTTATTGAGCTACCATGATCAGTCAGCTACAAAGCAAGTGGGAGCTAAATAACCCTCCAAGGGTCGGCATCCTGCTGTGACTGCCATCCCTGCGGGTCTGGTTTCAATGCACACAGCACCTAGAAGCCCTGGAAGTAGGAGTCCTTCTCCGCTCTCTACCGTTGCCTGGGGGTGGCTGGATTTGTAGCAGATCACTGGGATGCACGCACAGCACATGATGTGCTGACAGAACAGCCAGTGAACGAGGGAAGCTGTTGATGTGGTGCCTTGCCAAAGTATGTCTGCCTGCCAAGCTACAGGCAGTCGTGGTGGGAGAAAACAGGAGGAGAGAAGAACCCCAGGCACTGACTGGGTTTATCTTCCAGCTGAGTATCAATCCAGATTAATTGCATGTGTGACCACAGAGGCTTAAACTCATTCTTCATCGTGGTTATGAAGCATGGCTGTGAAGCACAAAAAATACTAGAAATAAAGATACTTAGAGCCTTCACATAGTACAGTCCAGTGCTGTGTCGTGTGACTCACAGAGTTTAGCAAATGAGAGGCTTTATGTGCAGTCAGCTCTCTTAAGCACATTAAAGAAAGGCCCGAAGAGACTAAAATCTTGATTCCTTGGATCAAAATATCCCAAAGGATTTTTACCAAGTGCTATGCAAGCTGCTGGGACCACGCAGGTTCTGCAATAGCTCAGCAGCACTTGGTAGCATGTTTGAGGGATCCAGTAGCAGATGTCCCCTGCACCGAGAGTCAAGGACAGATACCCTCTCCTCTTCTGAGAAGTGCCCTCAAAGTGAGGAGGCCCGAGTGAGGCAACCACAAGGGTCCAGATAAAGCACTAGCATGTTAATCACAAACCCCAGGACCAGGCTGCCTCGGTGCCTTTCCTTGTGACCTGAGCAGTTCAGACACATTAAGCTGATAAAGATCTGCCTAGAAAGAAAAGGCCTTTCTGTGTTTTCCATCACCCAGCACTGCTGGCTGGTGGGAGTGATACTCTGCAAAACCGTGCTGTAATCTGCATCGGGACTGAAGTGCGTCAGCAGACACGTGTATGGTGTGTTTGTTATCCTACACTTCACAATGCCGGCTGTGAGGAAAGGAAATGTGGGGTTTTAGGTCAACCACTGGACCAGTAGGTTGCAGTCATGAGTGGTGTGCTGTCCCTGTGCTTGAACACCGCTTTAGAGCCCAAACTGTGTACTTGAGTCACCAGAAATGTGCATACTTCAGCATACATACTAAATGTGTGCATACATGCTAGAAGGGTTTTAGGGACACAGTGTTATATAAGAAGTTATTTAGACCCATAAAGATCATAGAGACCATGTGAATGCGAACCACAAATACAACAAAAATTTTCCATTTTTTTTTTTTCAGCAACAAGTTTTATTTCTTTACTTATCATTTGGTCATGCACATATTTTAGAAGGGGATGGATAGATTAATAATTTTTTTGCTGGATCTAAGCACTTTCCACTAGACCAGCTTCCTCAGGGCCCCATCCAACCTGGCCTTGACCACTTCCAGATAATGGGGCATCAACAGCTTCTCTGGGCATCCTGTCCCGGTGCCTCACCACCCTCACAGTAAATTTCCTCCAAGTAACAGGGACATTCAAGTAATCACCCACAATGATGATGACCATGGGTATGAGCCAGGTATTTCACTGCTGTGCTTCAGTGGGCATGCGGTACTGTGGGGAGACCAGGACCCAATTGCTATCTCATCCCTCTCCATGACATGGATTAAATTGTTAAATTACTCACTTTCTAAACAGTGAGCAAGAGGTTTTTCATCTTGGTCACCACTCTTGAAATTCACTTTCTAAAGCATCAGTGGCAGTGTGTACTGAAGGCAAAACCAAACCAGAAACTCCTACACTGGTCTGCATGATCGTATAGATATTTAGGCTGTCGTTTGCATGGCTGAGGTCAGCACAAGACATGTGAGTGGCTGCACCATACCACCCTGAAAAAAGCCAGTGCCTTCTCCCTGGGGCACCTCCCTGCTGAAAGAATGACTTTGCTCCTGAAGACAAGGAGGGACATAGAAAGAGTGCTGGGGTTTTCCCCTTCCACACTTTCTATGCCTAGACCATGCTGCTCAGTTGGAAAGTTAAGAAAATAGATGAGTTTTCATACACCCACTTCTGCAGACTCATCCTGGAAGCCAGTCAGAGTTTACTCCCTCCCACACATCACCTTTGCTGTGCTGCCTGGCCCTGGAGCCCCTTCTCCCATCTCCCTGCTCTGCTACTGGGTGGAGAAACCAAGATAAACCCCTTTTAATCACTCTGACCACCACGGTCTCCCTGGGGGATGCCCCAGGGGTACACTGACACAGGGTTTGTTTCCACAGGTGTGCTGACTTGTGGCTGTTCTCAGCCCACACCCGGCTAGCCCACACTAACCCCAGCACAGCCAGGGCCCCATGGGCTGTGCTGTGGTGGGTCTCCCCTCCCTGCCTGGCTGATGTCACTGGGTGGGAAAGGCCCAAGAAGCTCGCTGCTGGAGCCATCGTGGTGTGCCAGCAGGGCAGATGGGGTTAAACACCAGAGGAGTGACTCTGTGCATGGGTGGAAACCAAAGGAGTAACTCATTCAGTGTGCAAAAGATGAGTGCTCAGTTTAGCACCTTCCTGTGACTAGGGCTGATCTGTTCTGTAAGACTAAAATATACAAGAAACTTACAGTAAAACAAAATAATAAAAAGAAGAGACTGCCAGGAGGATGAGAACAGTGGGCTGGATCAGCTCGGCACAGGCAGGAGCATTGGAAGGGGGCCCCAGAGGCAGGAAAGATCCATGAGGAGTTTCCTGCAAAGCAACCATTCCAGAAATTGGGCAGAGGCACTACGCATGTGACGCCTGTGCGGCTCTGCTTGGGTGGAGGGGGAGTCGTCGTCCGGGAAAGTAGCCCATCCCAGGGATTTGAAGGGGAGAGAGTGGGAAAGAAGGTACAGTTGGGATCAACCTGATCCAAAATAATATGTGGTTTGTATTTTCTAAGTAGAAAATTAAGGGACACCCCCCCCCCCCCCCCCCCTCCCCCCCCCACAACAAAACAAAAGGATATCTA
>WEKX01021176.1:170626-286337 GCA_013390025.1 Pitta sordida
CCCCCCCCCCCCTTGCCCAAAATAAATCAAGCAAAAGATTTCAAGTTGGAGGAAAAGTCATTTTTCCTATTAAAAATCAAAACAAACCAGACCAGAAAACCCCCAAACTTTGCAGTTAAAAGATTCCTTCCAAGGATTGAAATATGTTTTGGTGAGGCCCAGAGGTCTCTGCTGTGCCTCTTCATGAAGCTGATGTCACTGGAATATCTCCTGGCTGGATGGGAACACCATCACACTGAGTTTTGGGACCCTCCCCCCACCAAGTGTTTTCTTGGAGATTTTGCAACTCAGACTAGAGTTTGTAAATGTTGCCAATACAAGGCCTAAAAATGCATCTGAAAATGTTCTCCTGGGACCTCCCAGTGTGGCAAACAGCCTCTCAGCCAGCGAGTCCTTGCACCCCTGTCCTGACCAGCCTGTTCACTGGCAGACGAGGGATGATCCTGGAGCTTGCTGAAACCCACATGGGGAGGCCAAGAGAGTGATGCCAGCAGAGGAAAACCCACGCTCACTTTGGGTCCCAAAGGTTTGCTTACAAACACTTTCAGCATCGTGGGTATATGGTGTCCTTTGCAGCATGTGCAGGGCACTCCTGGCCAGGCGGGTGAAGTAATCGTCAAAGGCAATGCCAAAAACATCTGTATGATGCACAACCACCTGGATGGGTGGCTGCTCCTACTGGAGCAACCATGGACCAGTGAGGTCAAGTCACTGAACCAGCCATCAGGCTGAAGGACCCCATAGCTAGGGCAGCTCTGCCACCAGTACCCATTATCAGTGCTTGTTCTGTTACTTTTGGCCCAAAAGCAGTGCTGGAAACAGGATGAGTCCAGGAGCTGTGAGTGTGAAACTAATTCAGAAGAGGAGCTGGAAACTGATGTTGACGGCATTTTTGGAAACTCTTTCCCCAAGCTGACAAGGCAGGATTTCACAAAATAACTGAAAATGAATTTGCCACATCTGTGAAGAGTGGCTTGTAGATTGTCTGCGCCTGAAAGTAGCTAAGGAAGTTCTACAGTCAGCAACTTTTCAGTTTAAATGACAAAAGCTAATGTGCCCAGGGGGAATGGCAAGTTCCATGGCTACTACTAGTCATCTTAAATCCTGCAAATTAAATCCTTTTGAATTGTTAAAGCTCTACAAGTTTGCACAGTACAAAAAGACAGTCTTTTTGACCAAAAATATCTAGTTTTGGAATCAAGGATGACCTGTAATTAATGCCAACTGTATGAGAATCCGTAACTGATCTGCTCAGAACAAATTACATGACTACCTGAAGAGAATCAAAACATTTTTATTTTTTTGTAAGGGAGTGCAAAGAAGAAAAACATTAACTTATCGAGAAAGAGGAAATTGTTGAGGCAAACTAAATCAGGCAAAAGCTTGACCTTCATAATGGGGAGGTGTATGCAAAGGCAGAGAAGACAGGACTCGATTTAGTTTGATGAACAATCCAATCAGTGCTTATAACAGGAAATTAGACCACTTGTTTAAAAAAGAGTTATAGAAAAATAAAAGTTCTTATGCCATTGACCGTAACACTCCTCTGTAATACACTTGATGAGAGGGATTTTGTTTTATTTTTACTGAGACAAATTCAATAGATTTACAGTGATGAATGCAGTAAAATTACACACATGGTGAAGGAAAGCTTAGCTTCAAGGCAATACATCCCCGTCCAAGAAACTTAACTCCTTCAAATTTGCCATTTTCAGCTGGAAAGGAAAAAACTCAAAGGCATGACTCCAGCAAGGCTATTTAGTCAAACAGTACCAGATGGATGTGTGGAATTCACCTTCTGCTTTGGTTATGAATGAAAGTAGTCAGTTAGGAGTTTGCTGAAGCCTATTTTTGCCTGAAGAAGTCTGGTCAAGATGGGGTTAATGTAGCCACGCTTGGGTTTGCTGCGCTTTGACGGAGGGATGAGTGGAAGTTTAAGGTAAAGGAGGCTCAAATGAAGCCAGGTAGCACAATGAATGAAGTATTTTGCTTGGACCAGATATTTTGCTTCAGTACAAAATGCCATGGTCTCCAGGAAACATTGAATTTGTGACCGAGTTTTCAGTACATTTTCCTATTTCCAGGAACCTCACCAATAATACAGTTCATGTGTCCACATTAGGCATAAATATGTATTTCCACACTCCAGAGTGGGAAGCAGAGAAAGAGCCCTTTGATTGACCTCTGAGGAGCTGGGACATTATCTGGGGCTTAGAGCACCTGCCTCTCCTTAAATGGCAAGGAGATGGGTAGCAGCCCCAGGGAACTCAGGTGTGATGGACTGAGCAGGGAGTGACTCCTCATACTCACAGGAAGACAAACCCAAGGCAGAGCAAGGTCTTCTTTCAACAACGGCTTCAGTCCGTATTTGTGTCTCCTTTTTGAGGAATTTTTGAAAGGTGTTTAAATGCTCACATAGACTGCTGTGGTAGGCATGCTTATACACTTTCCTACTTGCCTTTGGTTCTGAAATACCAAAGCAGCTCAGGTTCTCTCATTTCTGTACTGTTTAGTCCATCAGATGTCGGATGTTGGTACATGACACTCTCCTATTGTCCCTTCTCCTCTGGGGCAGAGCAGTGAGGGGATTCAGGGAGCAGGACACATCGTACAGACCAGATCCATCAATCACACCTATGTGCTGGTGGCAAGCCATCCCCCTTCTGCCAGCCTTCTCTTTGCAGGGCTACCAAAGCCTCCAGCCTAACAAAAATGTCTTTTATATCTAACACACTGAACACCAGAGATCCAAAGCCTTCCCTCAGTAACCCACGCATTTCACAAATGGTTCCAGGGAGAGCAAAAGAAACTGTTGTCCAAGCAATATATACAGATGTAAGTACTTTGTTGCATGATTAATAAGGTAGCTTGTTTGTCCACTTAAAATTCATCCAGAGGACTCTTTTAAATAGTCAGAATCATCCCTGGCAAAGTTATTTTTGAATGTACCTATTAAGACCATGCTCTAAATTCAGAGTCTCATGGCATTTTGGTTTTTCTTTGTTTTCAAAAAGGGTTGATGACAACCATTTTCCTAAACTGACAGCAACAACCACAACACACGTACAGAAACAAGATAGCAGTCTCATACAGGAAATATTTCTGCTTTCATTTTTATTTTATGAATACGTATACAAGAGATGCATAACCTTCCATAATCCAGGCTTAAAAGTAACAAATTGGGTTGGGTTTTTTCCTTCAAAAATAGCTTAAAAAGGAAAATAAAAATATGAATGAATGCAACACAGCCAAACCATAGAGTTGAAAAATTTGCTAAAATTACTCCTGAAATGTGAACACATGGAGGATGTGCCTCTCTCTGTGTGTGTATTTTCCTGTATGGTTAAAACCTCACCCCAAGTATTTATGTATATGAATTAAAAAAATGTTTTGGTATAACCAGAGATTCCTCCATGCACAGTTTATTGACAGTTCTGAAATGCTGAGAGAACAAAATCTGAGGATTGTATCATATATCACTTTCCCTTCTTGGCAGCAATGTCTTTAAATGCAGTGGGGAAATGAAGAAGAGATTGTTGACAAGAGACTTCGTTTTCATATTGAGATGGTGATATTAGCAGAATGCAATCAGCTTCATATAGAAGAGATGGAGAGACAGACATATGTATATCATGTAAAAATGCTTACTTTATATGAGAAGGGAAGATTTTTCAAGATAACATAAAATGAACCACTCTAAGACTAGCTTCCAGCAAAACATTTTCCTTTATTAGTTCTATTTTCTAGCTACAAGTCAAGCTGACATCTGTCAAGCTTTCTAACTTTTCATATGGCAGTCTATAAGAAACGTTTCATGCAACGTCTACAACGCTAAATGCAGGGTAAATAACTGGGAGTAACCAAGTGAGGAATAACAGACTATTGTAAGAACCAATAACAGCATGTTATGTACATACAGCCATATTATATATTCTCATGACTTCACAGTAATGTGCAAATGTGACAAATATGGCTTTCGGGTTTTTTTCCTAAAGAAAGTAAGACATAATTATACAGAATAATGTTTTAAAATGCTTAAGAGGATTTCACCTTTTTGTGAAACCTGTTCAGTTTTCATTGCATCAGGGTTAAGGAGCCACCCCAGCTCAGGGGTGTAGTTCAGAAGTGTTTCCAGGAGGGGGCACAGATTCCTAAGGCACAATATTAAACATTTTTAATTTAAAGTCATGCTATTTTATTTTATTTTAGGTTTGGTTTTGATTTTTTTTTTTGTTTTTGTTTTTGTTGGGTTTTAATTTTTTTTTGGTTATACGAAATAATAGGTTGTTACTAGTTATATTATAAGCAGTTGATAGTAAAAAATACAATGTTAAAGGCTACACTACATGCCTACCTGTAGCTCCAGAAACATTAGCTAATCTGAAAACACTATACAATGTCGCATATTAAACCTTGGTGGGTTTTTTTGTATTCTTTTTCATACATGTAGCAGAGAGTTATAAGGCTTCTGTGGAATAATAACATTATAACTGAACAAATATTTTACACTCTTCCATAACGGTATTTACAGTTCCTATAACTCATATTTTGACATTTGGTAAATAACATGTATCTTGTATGCATCCTTCTTGCCTATCTAAAGTGCTTGCTTAACTGCATGAGGAAAGAAAATGCATACCTGCTTCAGGTGCAACAAACCCTCAAAAGAAGCAGCTGAAATACTTGTTGTAGATTTGAAATGCATTCTCAGAAATCAAAATTATTGCTAAATTCAGTGCCCTTACTAGGCAATCATCTATATTATCTGTCATATATAAATATATGCATATATACTAGTATGTATGTACATGCATACACATTCATCTATCATGTAAAAGATAGATTTCAATTTTTTGTCCATCAACCTTTTTTATTTTGTGCTATTCAACTCACTTGTGCTATGACAGAAGCCGAATTAAAATCAAATCTTACCATGCTACTACTAACAACCCTATGTGATTCATTAGCACATAATGAAGACAATATGCAAAAGAAAGCTGAGATGATGACGAATCAGGAGGCTTTTGAAATGCACTGAGAATAAGGCAGCAGGCTGTACACTACAGCAGGTGAAAAGCTGAAGAAATTCTGGAATTCACAAATGTGTCTTGTTCTCCCTACATCTTTTTCCAGTATCACTCTCCAGAATTCAAGCTCGAGTTTCTACACCTATGAACACTTTTAATGGTAGTGAATTCAAAGCTTATAAAAAAATGCCCTGATGCCACAACCTGGTACAATAAGGCACTTCCAGGGCTGTATTCCAGCGGTGCCAAGCAAAAAAGTTCAGCACTGGGAAGAAGTGCTCAGATTTTGCTGAGTTTCCTAGTTTTGTCCCATGAAATGCGCTGTCTTGGAGTGCACTCCCTCTTCTCTTTTTTGAGATGATTTTCTTTAACAAAGCGGTTTCATCAGCTGAAGTTGAGGAGCTACTTCTTTGTAAGCAAGAGGTAAATCTTCAGTTCCTGACATTCAGTAAGGTGGAAGATCAGAGTGGTGCCAGGCAGCGTCTTCAGTTTATTTGGTATCTCTCTACTCGAGTTGACGCGCCAGCCGAGTCAAAAGTGTGTATTTCATACTAGGCCCATATTGAGAGCTATGAATGGACACTGGTACTGGAAAGGTCATTCCGTATAATTTCATTTACTGCAAAGAAAGAAGAGAAAAGGAATCGATTAGCATCCCACTGCTGCAGGCAGGTCTCTTCAGTACACAGGCACCCCGTACCCCCCAACTCGCATTTGTTCCTTCACTGCTTCAGTACAGCTCTGAATAGTAAGTTTAACATCACAAGGTAGCTTCTACTGTCTGATCACGGTGCAAAACCAGCAGGATTAACCAAGGTTATTCACATGCTAAATACCATGTAAAATGAGGCATCACAAGAACAGCAGCATTCTGGATCCTTGATGGCATCAAACATACTTAACATTTCAAATCAGTTACAGACAAAGCATTGCATTTGCTCTAGAACTGCCTCAGCAATGTAAAGCCAAGAGAATCACAGATCTTAGAATAATCTACTCCTTCTATAAAAAAGAGAAGTTTGGAAAGTATGTTAGCCATGGTAGGTACTGCTGGCAGAAACCTGCCAGTCACAGAACCTGGGTATGTGCAGCTGCAATGCCTAGATAGAATACAACTTCACATGCCGATTTTTTTCCATCATGGGTTGATTTAGGTGGAAAAAAAAACCACCTTAAAAGAGGAAACTGCTGCATGCTTGCCTGTTCCCTGGAGCTGGCAACATTTAAATATATATACACTCCTTTGGTAGTGACCAATACACGTGGACATGCACGCTTCACTTCTACAAACACAAACAGATGAGAGGGACAAACAAGTTAAAACTCTTGGCAAGACTCAGAGGAAAGAACAAAAAAGGTCTGCTATCTCAGGATCAGCCAGTTCGACTGCATGTCCACTGATAAAGTCCTGTTTTCCTTATTCACGAGTTCTTCTTTCATTCTTTTCACCCTCCTCTGAAGATCATCAAGCAATACAGTTTCCCACACTTCAATTATGTTCATGTGATTTTTGGCAGATGGACAGGAAATGACTGAACCTGGCAAAGGTCATCAAGTGGACTACACAACATCCCTTTTATTTCCACTCCACCTCCCTGCAGCAACTGCCACCTCCTGATTTGTACGGAGATAGACAAAATGCCATCAGTAGGGCTATCACCGCTTCTGAGTTTCCCTAGCATTGCTGGGAGTGGGATACATGCCTACGTCATGGAAGCACCATGGAAAAGCCCGTGTTTTTCTTTTCTTGTGGTCTGCCATTCACAGTAATCCAGATAACTTCACATGTTTACTGGAAAAGACCAAGCCTGTCTAAAACCAACTTCCTGAAGCAATTAGTTGGGTTCATTTGGTGTTGGATTTTATGGCTTGGGGGTTTTCTGTTTTTGGTTGTTGGGTTTTTTTTCCCCACACGGACCTATTGCTCACTTAGTAACTGCAGTACATGAATCAGTCCATTTGTGTCACAGGTCTTGGCCACCAAAACCAATTCTACCCATGGATATGCACACCGTGCTTCAGAAAGGAAATATCAATTGCATCTTTAACTACCTATTTACAGCAGCAAATGAAGAGGTATGGAAATCAGCTGTGAAGACAAAGCAGTTCTTTCTCTAGAAACTGTTCCAGAGTTCACCTTTAATATTACCCAAGAGCAAAAATTAATTCAAGCAGCAAGCCCTGCACTGTAGCTAAAACTGCTCTGCACGCATCTAAACACACCAAAAAGTGCCGCCCCATTTACATGTGTTCAGACTCTGGACAGCTTTCGTCACTGAGTCTCTGCCTTCAATACAAACAGCACACTTCTGTGGGATGATTTTTCCAGGATGCCGTTGTAAAGATAGTTTCTGTGATAAACTTCTCAGAGCAATATTGGGTATGCAGCAAAACCACACAGTGACACCCTGGTGTCAAATGTGACAATGAAAACAAATCCTCATATGGGCCAGGCTCTGTCACGGTTTTGCTAACTTACACTCAAACTGTTACATCAAATAAAATCAAGATACTAGTCAAGGCAAGGCAATTGTTGCTTTTTGCATAATTAGTTAGTGCTTAGAAACATTAAAGCATTAATTTTCATGGTGCTTCTGCAAGATATGAATGTAAGTATCACCAGTATTTCACAGATGGGAACAAAGAGGTGGAAGTGTGAGGGACCTCCCCATCTCAGTCAGGTTTAGCACTAAGGCATCTTAAATCTCAGACTGATGCTATAGCATGTGCTGAGGTACTCTTGCTGGATTCTACCAGTAAAACTTTCAAAAGCAACAGCCTCAGCCTGCCAGCCAAGGCTTTCCCCTATTAAAGCATTCAGCAAAGAGATTTTGGAAGCAACTTGATGATTTGAGGGTCTAAGAGCCAAAGGTCCATCTGCAAAATCATCTTAAAAACTCAGAGGTTGCCCTTTCCAGTCACCCTAGGTACCCTCAGCTGATCCTCTCTCACTCAAGCACTCTAGGACATATGGCTAGCCCTAGATATGATGTGACTTTTCCTTTCAGCTGGAAGCCCAAATGCCTTGACTCAAGCCACGAGATGACACTCCTTTGGTCACACTCTCTACATCTCTCAGAAGCCAAATCCGTCTGCCTGCAGCTGAAATCACTTGTAATTTTGTTATTGACTCACAACAGTTTATTGCTAATTTTTATTACATGTTACTTTCTTAGCAGAAATGGACCTCTGCTATCTTGATGAGTAAGTCTGGTGTCCTTGTGTAACAACACCGGACAACTGTTCAACACCAATCACTAGACAACGTCAGCATGAATTTGGGAGACAACTGAACCTCAACACAAATGCACCCCATTGCCCCTAGGTCTCACAATCGAATGGGACCAAATTCCCCAAGAGGACATTCAAAACATTTCTCTCATTCACAGTGATTCTTGGACAGCATGGCTAAAACACAGCCCTCTATTTCACTGTAGCTTGTTCCCCTTTAGCCACTGCAATGTCAAAAATACAAAAAATTCCCAATAATGTAGTGGGAAAAAACCTGCAGAGAGGGACAAGGGTGCACGCAAAAGGCCCAGGTGGGGCAATATGTGATGCAGCAATGCTGTTGATCTTGCAGAGAGCACTAAACACGAGAGCTGAAAAGGGGAAGTGTGCTGAGAGCGGGCTTTCCCTCACTGCCTGCTGAGGCACCTGAGGCTGGAAGGAAAACCCTCTGGTGCGTGGGAATGGAGGGGAGACAAGGAGGCAAATGCACGTGAAGGGTCCTGGGTGATGCTTGCTGGTTTCGGCTAGAAGGATGCTCCCTGCCTCCTCCAACTGCATGGTCCAGCACTACCATGAAGGCTGTCTCGGCATTTTTTATTTCTAATTTCTGGAAAATCTGCTTCTTTTGGAGTATTAAAAGAAGTCTTGGGAATGTATTTTTTTTTACTCCAAACTGATATTTTTGTTTCTTTTCACAGGACAATATTGAAATTCTTGTACTAGGTAAACCCAAGGCTGTCCTTCCCTACAGGAAATCAAACATTCTGTTACTGAAATACGGTTCTGCTAAAGCATCCTTTATGTCTGTCCACAGCAGTGTCACAACTTCAACGATGGCCAGCAGTCAGTTCTTTGGGAAAGAGCATAGGAACCAGCACACCTTCAGTGACATTTTCTCTAGTATATCTTTACCGTGCTAGGGGACTTCATGAGCCAGGGAAGGTCTGCATCCTTGTTTCTAGTGAACTTTCATGAACTCTCTTTCATTAAGTTTTCTAATAACCTTTTGAACTTGTTTTGGCCTTCAAGGTTTCCTATAGCTATGGGTTCCACAGTTTATGGATGTGATGTGTGGCGGAGGAAAAAGTGCCTTTTCTTGTTTTAAATTTGTTTCTTGTTAATTTATTAATTTAATTTGTCATGTGAATGAGCTGACTGTTCCTTGTTCACTCTCTCTTTTGCCATCTATCCCATTCTTTCCCCTTGATATCCTCAGGGCACCACTTGGTCCTGTAGGACCACTGCAGAACTTCCTGGAGAAGCAGGATATACTGTTTGTGCAGACAAAAAAATTGACATTTTTCTTTTAGTTCCCACCTATGTAACAAAACATTTATTACATACTTAAGGAGATTCAGCTATTTGCTGTCTTGAATGCTCAGGTTTTGACTTATAAATGTGTTACTATTACGAGAAGATTGTGTGGTCTCCACAGAACAGTGGTATTCAGTGCAAGCAATATTTTGGCCTGGGTTTGAGTTTCACTTCTAAAGCAAATGCTGTTCTTTGATTTCACTGCTGCTTGGATACACACTCATTCATGTCTGTAGTACCATTCCAGGAGCGGCTGGGTTTTGAATATGCACAACACTCTTCAAAGGAAGATTGCAAAAGCTTTAGACTCATTTTTAAAACACCATAAACCGAGTACTCAAAAAGACCTATTTTATAAACAAGAAAGATGAGATCCAAATAATTACGTGGCTTGTTGCAGGCCCTACATACAGCTTAGCAGCAGATCTGGAACAGCATGCAAGATGTTTAATCTTCAACACTTAGAGTAGCATAAAACTTCCCTTAGAGCAACAGGTTGAACCCTATCAGAACAAACAGCTGAGTACTACAATTTACAGTGCCTTTGTCATCAGATTTTTTTTTCACTGTTTTTCTGCTGGCTTTGGGGTGGGAGGCCACTGTCGCTTTCATAGCTAACACCTACAGTTCCCCACAATGCCTTCTCTCAATTGGTATTTTCCATTGTCATGTTCAGCTTTTCCACTGACAGAAATGTAAAAAAATAATAATGCTGAGAAATGAAGGTTACACGTGACCCCTCTACCTGTCAAGGCATCTGAAAGAGGAACCTTTCCTTTGCTAAACAGCAGATGCCACGGTAGCAGGATGTGGTGAGCTGTTACACCACACTTTAGTTTAATAAGTAGTTTTTTTCTTCGTGTATTTAATTTTGCCTTGAAATGCCCTTGAAATGGAAATTTTTTTCTTTACTAATTAGCAAAATCAGTGTCTTACCGATGCAACAGTTTGAGTTCCTGCACGGAACAGGACAACCAGATATATTTGAACAAATGTGGGTTCCATATATAGATGTGAACTTCATAGGAAATGGAGTATTTTTAACACTTGGTGGCTGTACATGGATTCCATCAACTGGCACAATTTTAAATTTCTACAGATTTCTGCTTTTCTCGCATCTGACTATTAATATGGATAACAATGTGGCTTTTTCTTTTAATAAAATACCTGTTCTTCTGAGACAAAGTTCTGCCTCTCAGCTCAGAGACTGATACTGCTCAGATCAAAGAAATTACAAGGTCAGTGGTGCAGGAAGTAGGGAGAAGGCATACGCATGGGCTTTCTCCAGCTAGGCAGCTTTTAGGGGATACAAATAAAGAGAGTTTGGAAGAATTCATACTCCTAAAGATAAATGTTCCCAAGAGTCTGAAAAAATGGAATGTGAGCTGAAAGCCAGGGTCAAACCCACAATTATAAAGACCTGAGTCTACAGTTTTGTGGGGGAGCAATATCAGTTTGAAAACATATCCCATCTCTGTTCACCTTGTAGGCAGTAACATTAAGTCTTCAGTTTCTGGGTGGGTTAAGCTGCTGTCTCCTCACACACCAAGTACCAATAGCTGTGGAAGTCAAAGACCATCTTTCCAATGATTTCAGTGCACTTCAGCAGGGGCCCAGGAAGGCTTTCACAAGGAGACTCAGCAGCAGAACCTGGGGCTGTACTTACTGTTGCATCCCATTACCATTGCACACTTCCCTTTCACAAGTGAGCTTCGTGGCTCTCCACTCTTTAAGGGATGTAACAGAGTTGAAGAAAAAGGGCACTGCAAGGTTTTGTGCTGGCCCCTTGTGATCCAGATGTCACTGTCCTCCTGTAAACAGCAACAGCATCAGCTTGGTTCCTTCAGGGTGCTTTTGATTTCCTTTTCAACAGGAAGTGCCACATGGGATGCCCTAAGATATTCAGGCATCCAGGGCCACGCCAAGTTTCTATCCACGGCTGAGTAACCAACCTTTGCTTGTTAATTCACATCCACCTGTGATCACGGGGGCCTCTACCATGGAGCAGAACCGAAGACAGATGTTGAGATGCTGCAACACTCTCTTGACGAAAATGAACAAAAGCAACCTGCTCTGATTGTTTCACATGGCATGGAAAATACAAGTAATACCAGCTGCATCTTTCAAACCACATGTGTGGAAAGCCTGTGGTAAATTATGCTCAGATTCGGCTGTGCCCAGACAATAACGCTTCATCTTTCAGCTGGGTGTACTGCCCAAGCAGTGCAGCGCCGTGTTTGGGTATCATGTTTGCACCATGTTTGACACTGGTCAGACTGCACAGCTTCTGGGTCACAACCTCCAGAAGGTTTGTGGAAGGTTTCAGCAACCTCTGGAAAAGCACAGCAGTCCTGAAAGTAAAACTGCCTCGGTCTGGCTCATCATTTTTGCCTTCTGGCAGAATTCACTAGCTCAGGTCAAGGCCTTGCATGGATCAACTACAGTGCTACCCAAGTCAGGGATTTCTCCACATAGCTCATTACACAGTGTGGATATACCTACTAGTGCTCTGAATTTCTGCTGTCACTGTTCAGCATGTGAACAGGGACAGGAACACATAATTCTGTGAGTATATGAGTATATGAGTGTATGAGTTTGATGCTGCCATCTTGTTACTTGTAGTAATGCTTTGTAGTCTAATATTCACTTTGCTGTTTATAATTACTGCCTTCAGATTTTTTCATGGGCAATGATGCCATATATTGCTCCATCAGCTTCTTGGGCTCTCGTATGTCCCTCATTTCAGATAAAATGTCACACATTAGCCTCATTTCAGAGGCATTCAAAGTTGCAAATGAATGTAGAGGAAGCAGAAATACAGGAGGAAAGAATGTTTTTCTTAGCTCCATGTACGGATTTTATTTTAAGAGAAAAATGGCTAAGAGGCATTCAAAGTTGCAAATGAATGTAGAGGAAGCAGAAATACAGGAGGAAAGAATGTTTTTCTTAGCTCCATGTACGGATTTTATTTTAAGAGAAAAATGGCTAAATATAGACACATATACAGCAAGTAGAGAAATTAAGCTCCTGGTATAAACTCCATCTCATGACTAAAATACTAGTTTTTATCAGGGTATCTACTTCCTCACTATTAATAAGCATCACTCCTTTCTGACCTATGAAATCTGCAACAAACAACATGGAATTATTACTGAAATCACTGAAAATGACAGGGTCGTCATAGAGAGGTTCTTTTTTCAAAGTTAGTAAGTATTGTCCTGTGAGTAAGATAAAACATCAGAAAACAGTGATATCAATTCCTGAGGTGCCAGACTGCAATGCGAAACTATAGATCACATTAAAGCTTACTGAATTAAAAACCAAACAAAACAAGTCTCATGAAGCAATGGAAAATATAACTTCACACATTCCATAAAGAAGTCAGACTTTGTACGTATTACCTAAGGTGTCCTGGATGTGTTCAAACCGAAAACTTATTTTTATCTGTTTAATCATAATAACCCACCACTACAGGGCATGGTATTTTTGGAGATAGTGAAGAGGACAGTGGAGCAAGTGAGTGACAACAAGTAGCAGGTTTTAATAAACATGATCCTCCCATAAGAACGTCAGCTTGGCATGACGGATGGTATGGTGCATGACAGCCACTAACATGGAGTCATTTTCCTACCTGCTCTACCCTCTGCCTCATTTAGCTCAACAACTCCAACTAAGGTAAAATCTCCCATGGCAGCTGCGCCGTGGAGGGCTAATGGCAAAGGCTCCTTGTGGTGTGATGACAGTGCTGTTAGGCAGCAATTAACTGAGGCTCTTGACTAGGTGCCCAGACTAAATGAGTCCCATCCTACATCCTATCACACCAAAACTCCTGGATCTGGAGTTTTTTTCATCCTTCCCATATGCAGCCCTAGAAACACCCTGCGTTTCTTGATCTGCAAACACTTAGGAATGAATTCCCTGGCTGCTGAAAACTAATGCAGGAATCAGCACAGCCGCAACGATTCCCAGCACACTGGGGTCTAAACATTTGCTTGCTTTTACTCTCAATCTGCACTCGACCTAATTTATCCTTTTAACCAAATAGAGAATCAACAGGAATTTAAGGTAGCCCTCACTGAGGCTAACCTTGCCTGGAGTGACCATGATTTGGGCTGTGCAGAGGCTGCAGGATCTGCCCTAGTATGATGCAAGCCACATTTCACACACACACACACACACACACACACACACACACACACACACACACGCAGACACATGTGAGGATAAGGCTAGGCAACAGACAAAGAAATTGGATTTTAACAAAAATGATGTATTTACATTCCTAAGAACATCTGTAAGGGAAACAAAACAGACATATTTTACATTTTACCCAGAATTTCCACACAACAGACAAACTACACAAATGCTACCTAAGGCAGCCAAAACCTGAGTTCAGCACTGCTGAAAGCTTTGTGGATACCAGTCAGGACGGAAGAAGGAACACCACACACCACTTTACCAGTACCAGAGACAACAGAAATTTGTCAAGATCATAAGCAATACAGTAATGCAAATTGATCCTGGGGAGGAGTTCAACTTCTAATGCCCTACAGTGAAATAGTGTTGTCAGAACCCAGCATTCAGAACTTTTGAATTGTGTCCTGAAGTATGATGAAACTGGATTCAAAATCAAAATAAATTTAAAGCAATTCTGTCTTTGCCTATTTTTTAGCCTCCAGACATCTCTGGGAGCATTTACTAAATCCTGAATGCAACTGAAATGTGATGTCCTTTTTACTTTTTACTCTCCTATTCCTGATCAGTTCCCTCAAGCTTTGCTGTACCTCATAACCAGCAATAAACTACAGCATGGACAACACTTGAGACATGAGGCTCTCAAAGCATCCTGTGGTTAGAAGAGCAAGGTTAAAGCCCACCTGATGGGCCCAAGGGCTGCCACCTCCCAAGGTTTACAAACAGTGAATGGGAGAGAGGGAGTGAAGTCGCAAAGTTCTGAGCCTGACACTGAAGGCTGCTACTTGGGGATTTCATGCCCTGCCAAAGAAGCATTCCATGTGCACACAGTCAGCTAAGGTCCAACGTTTTCTGCGGGCAGCTTTAGGACCTTACACAGCAATCTGTATCAGGCCAGGCCTACTCATGTAACACAAGAGGAGGTTTCTTCACATACTGAAAAAGTGACAGATTATCTTTAGGAAAAAAAATAACATTCTGAGGGTACAGGAGGGGAAAAATTGGACCAAGGGAATGTCCATAATGTCTTCAACTTACTGATTTCAGAGTCTAAAAAAAAAGCCAAGTAAGACTGAATTACTTTATCGATTATACAATTATTAATCTTTTTAGAAGCTTTTCCAACATTGCGCATAATGAGCAATTCATCAAAGCATATTAGGTGCCACAGAAGTTGCATTCAATATAAAGGGGTCATTAAGTTTCTTGTAATTGCACATTACTGAGGTTTTCGTTAGTTCTAAATCAAATCAATGGGATGTGCACGTATGCTCTTTAATTGACTTTATGTAATAATAGTGTGGCCCCTAGGGATCGTCTGGAATGCTCCAAAATGAGCCACCTTCCACTGCTGTTCATAAAAAAACCCAGCTCATGTGCAGTTAGGCATATCAAATAAAGCAAAGGAATAATGAATGGAGGAAAGAAAGAAGCACTTTGGGTCACCCAGCAGTATTTGCTGAGTGCCCTTTTCTTTCCATGATAGAGAATGGCCAAGAGACTCAACTCTTCTTTCACTCAACCAGCCTCAAAGTCTGATGGACTAGAGTAGGAGTAACATGGCCTCAACATTGGAAGTGTCCTGGAGATATGTTAAAATAGGGTCTATCTGGTCTTTTTCTGAGCAAGAAGGGATTTGGTTTGGGTTTTTTTGATTTTTAGAATGGATTCTACTTGCCCTCTTATCATCACCATCTCTTTTCTCAATAGTCCTTTCCATCAGCAAAGTGTGTGCTTAGACAGAAAATATCAGTGTTATTACTCACATCACCTAGAAAAGAGGGCATCAAGGCATGAAGAACACTGGGATGTTACTGGCTATACCATGCAAGATGTGCTGCTTCAGGGGACGACCACCGCTGGGCCACATCTGCGCCTAGGCTGTGGTGAAGGCTAAGCCTTGTTTGGTAACCTCTAATTCACAGGGTTTTTGCTCAGGCAGACAAAACTATGGCCATGAGATGACTCAGTGAGTGGCCACATGCTACTGGATGGAAGAGACAGGGTGGGTGGGGCCAATAAAATTTTTATGTGTTTGATAAGGGTGAAGAAATCCACCTATGAGCCTGCTGGGGGCTAGGCTGAGAAAGATTACGCTAGTTGGGGGAAATCTTTAGGTGATTGAACACAGCTGCTAATATTCACTAGGGGGTACAGATGAAGGGCTGGCTCTGTGAATCTGAACTGGTGATTGCAAACACCCTGCAAAAAACGGATCTGATTAAAAGAGTCAGGCAATAAATTTGCTTATGGCATGATGACCTGGTCACCACCATAATGTGAGCTGTACGTAATGCCACAGAAGTTAATTTTAACTATGGCAGCATCTGTTGCTAGAGAACATTCCAGTTCAAAGAGGAATACATGTCCTCTCCACCACAGTTCCTTGGACAACCGAACTGGCGGTGCCTAATGACACTCTTGCATTGGTTTAGCATCACACTAACTAGGTAAAGACATTTTACTAACATAATTCCCATCCAGTTTGGCTGGGAATGTCTGATCCAAAGGCTGATTTAGTGGACCCACACTGGAGACACACCAAGGCGAATTGTGCCGTGGTGCAGAAAACACCATCTGCCTGCTAGTAGGTGGTGTTAACCAGTGCGGAGACACGCATGTGAAATTCACCACATCCAGGCAGTTACTGGACTCCTGTACTCCTCAGACGGTAAAACCGCTATAGCAAGCAACTTAAATTATAGCTGCTGGAAGAATTCTCTTATTTGTATATGGCCCCAGTGCGACAGAGCTGCAAACCCAGAAAAATGTCTCTTCCGCTTTTCCCCTCTCACACGTGCTGTGTCTAGCTGCACAAGGGCTGAAGCTTAGACTGGACTGACAGAGCAGTATCAACAGTGAAAACACCAGATACAGTTGCAAGAATTCAACTCACAGCTGGGTTCCCAGGGAAGACAAAACCCTCCCACTTACAGCTCAGTGCTTGAGATGAGAACCCTGCTCATGCTCAGCACTCTTGACCAGAAAGGAAATCTATTCCGCCTCAAGAACGAAGCCTGTAAACCTGCTGCCAGCACTACAGAACTAGGAAGAAGGCACTTGAGAGCAGGCACAACACTCATCTCTTGAACTCACTTAAGGATCTGAAATTTTATTCAAAATGTTTGCATTACACTTTCCAAACAACCACTTGCAATGTGCAACAGGCCTCTGCCTCTTGTTGAGTACCTCTACTCCAAACTCCTTGTTTCTCAGCTGAGAAATGACAGGGTGCTTGCTTGGCCCAGGCTGTGATCTCACAGCACATCCGAACTCCAGTAAGAGTTGGCCTGGACTTTTGAGAGGTGCTCCAGACAACAAAATGTGTGGAAGAACTTTAACAGTAATTCAAGAGGAGCTTTAAAAATTTATTAATGCTACAATGAAGAAAATGGCTGCTTACACAAGATTCAGTCAGGTCAAGTCAGTCAATTCAGACCAGGAGGTGAACTCATAAAGCCTAACACAGGAGCTTTGGAAAACCAACACAACTACACATTGCTTGAAGCAGCAGGCAGCAGTGCAACATCTAGCTCTGTCCTCAGAAGCATCCTTGTGACAGAAGCAACCCAGCAAGGGTCAGCTCTTTTTGGAGATCTGTGAATCCAACACCTTTCAGGCTGAGTCCTTAGGGACATCAAGGACACTCCACCGATGAGATAAAAGAAAAATACAAAGGTTTTGATGAAGGACTGCACAAGTAAATTGTTGCTTGCTTCACACAGCAGTCCTTCTCGTGCACCACCCCTTTTGTAAAACATAGTTCCATGAAACAAATTATTATCTCCAGTAGCTTCCATCTACACACATTTCTGAAATACTTGCATTCTAAACTGTTTTAAGAGGAAACATTAAAAAGAATGGAAACCTGGCAATTAATCAGATGGAAACCTTTGTTCCACTTCACAGAATAGGAAAAAAAAAAAAAGAAGAGAAAATCATAAAAAGAATACCCAACATTAACTGCTAAGTAGGGAAATGAAAGATAAGAAGAGGTATGGGACTGGGAGCACTGGTGTGCTGCATGCATTTACCTGCATTTGGACATAGTTCTAAAGGGTGGGTCAGATCTGTGTTTGCTGTTCTCATACAGACCCACATAAACACCTAGTTAGGAACTGGGTTTTGACAGATGAAAATTCTATTTTTTTTTAAACTCAAAAAATAAAAACCTTGACATTTTTTTTTCCAAAGTATGGATGAAAGGCTCTCCTGGTCAAGACACAGAGCAAATATTTACAGGTGCTGGGGAGACACCATTTCCTCCCTTTAGGCTTCAACTCAATGTCTGCCACATAATTTTATCCATTCAATGAATTTTTTTTTCCAGACATCTGCCAAGAGGAAATAACTTTGCTGTATTGGGAGTCTGGGAATCCTAGAAAACAATCTTAAATCCATAAAATAATTGAAGTGCAGTTTTACTGAGCTGTTCAGTTCGATTCTGATTTTTACTACAATGTCAACAAGAGTTTAATTTGTTTTAAAGTTTAGGTTCTTAAATCTGAGTGATATATGGCAGTTTACAGCTTGCTGGCAACAGCTACTGTGGAAAAAAAAAAAAAAAAAAGGAAAGTGCATATAAAGGCAGTTCTAAGTTTGACATTGTGAAAGCGGGGAGCAGTGCCAAGAGCAGCAAACAGCATGGCTTTCCCAATCCGGGTTGGCTTTAGGGACTGCTTGCTATTGACATCAGTCACTATGGGATACATTTCCCTGCTCTAACAAATCTCATCTGGAGCCTGTAATTAAAAAAGAAATGTCTCAAAATGTAATTTCTTTCCCTAAAACATTTACAGATGTTAAGTAGACTGCTAATAGTGTGAGATGTCTGTGGGTGGACATCTTCCCCCTTATCTGTGTCAAAGAGGAAGATTTCTTTATTAAAACCACTTCTAAAGGTGGTACCTTTTATTTGTACATGTTTGTATGTGGAGATAGTGGTGCCTTTTTTTCTAAAGCACTTGCCAAACTGAAAGGTTTGGAGTTGTTTTCAACATTTCTTCTTTTTGTCTTTTCTTTCAGAAGTCACCTCCAGAGTCAGTCCGATTTAGAGGTACTCAAAGCGACTAAAAATGTCTTTGCTGAGCAGATTAAGATGTATCCCATCTGAGCTGTAAAATTATAATAAAAATAATAGTGGTAGTAATAATAATAATAATAGTAGTAGTAATGATGTAAGTTTCCTGCTCCAGTGACTTTCCACCAGTGTATTTGGCGCCTTTTTGCTAAGTGCTGCTAAAAGCATTTACAGGAGCTGCTGGACAACCAGGGAAGCTCATCTGCTTTAGGCAGACATGAGAAGGGAGAACGTTAAAAAGGGATGAGTTTTTAGAAACGCACGCCTCTGGGGAGTCAAAAAGGGGTTTTCTCCGCTGTTGAGTGAAGGTGTTGGCCCCAGCTGTGCCGTGCCAGCAGCACAGAACACTACTCCCAGCCAAGCACTCCCTGTCCACACGGCCCTGTGAGCATCTCCCCAGTGCCCTGCAGGAGGTGATGGCCAGAACGCTCCTACCTGAAACAGGCGACCCAGACATAGTTGTCTGCTTGGGCCTTTCCCTCCACCAACATTCCCCCCGCCTCACTCCCTTTTCATTTTCCTTTTTTCAACCAACTTTGATTGGAGCCAGAGCCCAGGGTAAATCAGAGGAATTTCTAGATTTTTCTGAGTGGTGTGAGCTCTTGCTGTTTTCCGGTACCTACTTCCTGCCATATCTAAAGTAACAGCAGCTGCAGGGGACTGATAGAGAAGAGCTCCAGGGGAGAAATTCTCACAAATGGGGTGGGAAGGGAAAAAAAAAGAAGAAAAAAAAAAAAGACAGTTATTAGGGAGATGATAACACACAGAGCCAGCATCAGATTCACTGTTGGAATCAATAGCACTTTAGACTGTTTATGTTGTCAGAAGAAAACAAATCCTGTAAAATGGCCATGAAAATGATAAGTCTCCGTGTTTGCTGGGATAATAGAGGTAGCTCTGCAGCACTTGTCCTATTGTATGAAGTATCGTGCCTCGATTAGCTAATGTCTCCAAGGGCCAGATAAGCAGGAATGAATGTTCTGCCCTACAAGCTTTCATGCTTTCTCTTTGTCATGCCTGTCTATGGAGAGCTGTAACAGAAATCTTTGCACACATAAACAAGGCCCCCTCTTTGGAGAAAAACACGACAGAAAATGGAAAATTGTTGAAATTACCCTGTTTTCCATGGAGAATGCATGGTGTAGTGTTGTCATTGTCTCATTACAGGCCACACAAGTACAGCAGCTCAAGAGACTTCCGAAACAGACACGGTACACTCACACGAAATACACTTATGTGCTGTTCAATATGCAAGAACATACTGAGCTCTCCTTGAGATCTTGCAACCAACACAAACATTGCTTTAAATATCAGCACACCCAAACAACCAAAGAGAGCAGCCAGTCAGTCACACTACATGCACAATACAGGCAGTATTTCAGATTATTGTATGTGCCATTAACCTTAACATAATCATGTAACTGAATCTCTACAGTTACTTTGGGAATTATAAGTTACGTTTGCATCAACTTTTGGGTCACGAAATTTTCACCCAATATGAGAGATTTTTATGTATTACTGTTTCTTTTCAACATAGGACTTTTTTAAAGAGCATTAAGTGACTAAGTTGGAGCTTGATCCAAAGAGCAGAGAAGACAACAGAAGATCAATGGGCTTTGCATCAAGCTCTTATTAAACTTAAGCAGATACAAAAAGGTGGTCTACAAATGCGCAATGTACTGGTCTAATAACTTCGCAGGAAAAAAATCAGTCAGTAAACACCCTATTTTGCTCATTTTTCCCAAAAGATCACTTGAAATATTTTAATGCTGATATGCAAAAAAGGCAAGTAGATCTGTTCTCTTACCTTGTCTGAATTTTCAAGCATGCAAGGCTTCTTTCATGTCAGTAGACTTACTCCTTATTTTGACCACTCAAAGAGGACAAACATGTTTCTGTGTTTACTTCGGTGTGTTGGTTTTAGTGCATATGCATGTGGGTACAGTTTGATCCCAGAGCCCTATTCACTTTCTAGGGAATAATGGAAAATGATACACAGGGTTTTAGTAGAAACATGTAGCTTTTCTTTTCTAGACTGTAAACCATTTCTCCAGGCCTAAAATCCTTGCCTTGCTTGAGTACACAGTTCAGCTGCCAATTTTTACTTGTTAAAACTAGATTATGTTAAGCTACTTGGTTCTTCACATCCCCAAAATAGTCTCCTTAAAACATGAACCAACTGGCCGAGTTTAGATAGGCTAGACACTGCTCTAGTCTAAACTCACAAAACCAAAACTAGTTAAAGCCATTTTTTTAACAAAAAAGTCACCCTTGACACTAGAAAGAGAGTGAATTTGTATTCCTGCAAAAGAAGAAGTAGTTAGAAAATATGAGGCATTGTCTAATCCCATTTTAAGCACTGTTATGGCTGTGCTTATGGAGTAGTACATTTATGGTAAACCGGTTAAGGAATTTGGGATTAGGATTAATGAACTTTCCTTTCACACTAGACTAGATCAGATCTCAGAAGGAGATCAATCTGCCATGATTCCCAGCTTTTCTTCAAGAAAGGCGAGCACAGCAAAGGTCAGAGACAGACTAAGGAGCAGCACGGCAATTATTTACTGACATGAGACTGGAAAGAATATCACATGGAGCACAACTTGGACTTTAGACACGTAGGAAAGAATGGTTCATTTCATGCCACTAATCATAGCCAAGGATTAAGATATTTTGGAAAAGCCCTATTATTTCTCATTCTGCAAACCAGGATTTCATTACTGGTAAATCAGGAAATTTATGAAGTCTATTCATACAAATTAATTTCCTTTCCTGATTTCCATTGGCATGTGAGACACAGATACATAATAGAAAAAGAAGTCTGTAAAGGAAAAGATACACAGAAATGTCTGTTAGTACTTAAAAGTGGAGTAATCTTAAGGAAGGATGTAGCTAGAAGAACTGTCCCCACAGCTAGTACATTCATTCTTAAATAAATTGGTTTTGGGTCTGAACAGGTAGAAATCAATGGAGCTGCACTACATCTAGATGGATCTATGCTGATTTACCCTAGTTATCTCTATCAAGAATAACCTAAAGTTCTCCCTTTTGCAGCAGCAATGTAAAATTTAGACTTTTTTTCCATTTTATGAGAAATATTCCCACCTAGACAACTTAATGAAGAATTCTTACAATGAGTTTAGGGTCACAAGGTATGAGGGTTTCCCCCTTCAGTGGTGCTTCCCCTCAATGACAGTTTTTCATATGAAATGTAAATCTATCCTCAGACACCTTTCTGAACACCAACAGTTTTCCAAAAATAGGCACAGGGAGGTGGTGGCCACATCCCTCAAGGGACTATGCACGACAGAAAGCATGATACAGTCTCATCTGGTGTCACAAGCATCCTCCTCCCTGAAACAAGATCTTAGCTGACAGCAAAGAAATTGTGTTGCAGAAATCTAGATTTCGTCATCAAAGAAACCATAAATATAGCCCCGAAACATCAGCGTATGTCTGGTTGATCTGTGGCTGGCTGACCAAACATTTTTAGGGCCACAACTCACACCATGGGACATAGCAAGTCCTTTATCTTACCACCTTCCTCACTAAAATAAGGGGACAGACAGTAAGCTCAAATTTCAAAAGCAGATTATTTTTTCTGAATATTCACCTCACAACAAATGGTCCATCCATTTGTAGACTTCTTGGCAGGAAATCTGGCATCTCTACCAAAGTCGGCTCACTTTTCATACTTTCCTCTGTGCTGACTGCTTGAATCCAAAATATTCCTTATAATAATAAAGTCTACCCCACAGTTAGCTAATGGTACTGTTACACAAGAGCAGGCCTTGGTTTCAGCAAACCAATTCACGGGAACAGAAGGTGCTCTGGTTTAAGATGGTAATATTCCCCATAACAAAATTCACTGGAAGGGATTAGAGAAGAGTTTTCTCTTTTACTTTAGCAGATGAATTTTTTTTTTTTCAAATGTGATTTTGGTCTGGAAACACTTAGAAATTTTTGATGAGACACGATTCAGTCCAGGTGCTTTTCCTAAGATAATATTAAATATAGCTTTGGAAACTTCAGCAGATGTTTTAATTTTTCCTAGTTCAATTTTTTTTTTGCTACTACTCTGCCTTTATGTAAATAGCTTTCTCTAATTGATTTGTTAATGCACTGATTCATAATCTGTTGTGACTCTTCTGTTAATTTACTTGCAACTCTGTTAATATTTCCCCTGATTTAACATATCCTGTTTTAGAACATCCATTGAAGTTGATGGAAAAAATTTTCATGACATTTGGATCATATCCTAAACGTAAATTGAATGCCATCCTTTGAAAGTTGCAAAGTAAAGGGATTTCCTGTTTTATTCTTCAATTGTATAACCTTTAAAGCAAGCTTTTACAAATCGTCCTCTGCCTTGTCAAGGTCTGATCATTTCTACTCCTTCTAGCACTATTTTTTCTGGGTAGTTTCCAATTGGGGGAAAGTCAATGGATAACATATTCTTATTTTTCTCATTTTTACTGAATGCCTTGTTACACTGTGAGTCTCAAAACTGATATGAAAATTTCTCACTAAATTGAGGTGATGGGACTGTATTTACTCAAAGAGCACTTCCCTCCACTCCCTCCACCTTTCATTTCCACCAGATTTCTCAGGGTTTTGAGCTCTCTACGGAAGCTCTCTCCACTCAGTGATAGCATTCAAGCCCTTTCCTCACTCTATAGAGAACTTGTCAATAGAACATGGAAACAAGTCATGGGGTTATCTGAGGGTCCTGCCTCAGTGGAACTGGGCCACCAAAACTTCATATCTGCAGGCAATGTAGCCATCTCAGTGCAGATCAATACAGACAGAGTCCTCTCCACTCTCTCCTCGGATCTACATAAATTTAATGAGCACATTGCTCATTTCATCATTTCACCTCCTCATCTAATTTTTCTCTATACTCAAATTATTTTGGGGCAAAGTGAGGTATTCTTTAGACGCACTTTTCCACGGCAGTCAAATCCTGGGCTATTACTACTCATTTGTACCATTTCACTTTTAGACAAACTCCTCTCTCTCACACCCACACTCATCCTTTCCCCTCTTCTTCCAGAATTTATCTTTGTTCATCTTTTTTTTTTTTTTTTTTTTAATGGGTATGTTATATTTAACCTTTCTCTCATTTCTCTTTTTCTCAAGTCTTCTTTCACTCTAATTACACCACCAGGTAGTTTCACAGCCATACTCGAAGTCTGAAACTTTAAAATGCTTGCTTAACTGTGCCACAGCTTCATGAGAAAGCTTCAATTTTATTTTTCTTTTTAGTAAGTTTCCCAAACAGAATAAATATATATGCACATGAGCATTTGCCTGTACTTGTCGCAAAAGGCCTCAACCCTTCAAATGTGCTTGAAGCCTCTGCAGGGAGCACCCCACGCAGAGCCCCTGCTTTGACTGGGGGTCCTGGAGTTCTGCAACACAGACCTGCCGCTGCCAGCAAGCACGTGTCAACTCAGCTGAGGGCTGCAGCTATCTCGGTACTTGTAAATTAGCTACTGAAATAGTGCATGAAGATGCTTTTGCATTAGCATGTCTTCTGGCAAGCCTTTCCTTGACTTCAGCACTGCTGGCTCCTCTTTAAGACTTTAGTTTACCATTAAAATAGTATGAAATACAGTAATCCCTCGAATTTTGTGGGGGGATCTATTCTGGAAAGATGCCACATTAAGTGAAACCTGCGAAGTAGCAGTAAATACTGTAAATATGGTAAATGCGGTAAAGTGCGTGCTTCCTGGGGAAGAGGACCCGGCCACAGGAAGGAGGCAATGGTCTGGCTGCAGCCCAGGGGAAAGGGGCCTGGGCCCAGGGAGAAAGTGGCAGCCTGGGGGAGAGCGGTCCAGCCCTAGGGAGAAAGAGATGGCCCCACCACGGCCTGAGGAAAGGGTGGCCCAGCCCCAGGGGGACAGGGGTAGCGGGGCTGCAGGCCGAGGGGGACAGGTGGCGGCCCGCCTGGAAAACCTTTCATGGGAAAAAAACCCAGCAAAGAATTGAAGCTGCAAAATTCAAGCTGCAAAGTGTCGAGGGATTACTGTATCTGGGATATCGGACTGCAGAAAGGTAAGTCTAAACTCTCTAAATCCAAAGGTGATGATCACCTTTATCTCTGCTGCTTTGAGTATGTGCTCAATAAGGCAGAAAACAGCAGTTTGTTTGGTAACGATGCAGATTCACAGGTTCTTACAAAGGGGTGGCCTGACACAGTTCATCCAATTGTGAGTCCGTGGTTTAATAGATTGTAGTGTGCTTATCTAGCCAGCAAAGGCACAGTGGGAGAATTCCTGGAAAGTTCTCTAAAGAAGCCATTGCCACCATGCTTGTCAGCTGATGCAAAAAGCAGTTTTCTCTCTCTGTTAATGGCACTTTCTGCCCTGGAATGTTTTGCTTCTTTTCCTTCCAAAGTTACCTAGGAGCTCAGGGTCTGGAGTAGAGCAGCCATCTCCATCTCTGACGGCCTTTCCAGAGAGATCTTGTGCAGTGCCTGGCTGAGGTATAACTCACCAGAACTCAGACCCATTATAACTCTCTGCAAAATGGGAATTTGCATTGCAACAATTCTAGTAACTTCAGGAAACTCTAGTCCTTGACTGCTGGGGTCTATGGGACACCTCTCTACCATATTGCACAATGGTTTACAACAGGGAAATTTCTCAGAAGAAAGAAAACATAAAAGTGTGCAATTGAAAAAAATCAGGACCAGTTTGTCTGCTAACTTCTTTTTATATTACGATTTTACACATAGTGATTTCAGACTGAGAACATTTGAATTTCCTTCCTACTCGCTACTACTGATCCAGAGCCATTACTACATGGAGAAGTTGTTAATGCCTTATGCAGATGCTCTGAGGGGAAAGTCCTCAAGTCAGTACCTGAGTACAAGTGCAGCCTGGAGCCTGGTGGAACAGCGTCATCACAAGGGAAAAAAGAAGCCAACTAACAATGAAGAGATTATCTTTATCAATTGTTTCAGTCTTCTGAAAAAATAACTGAATAGCAAAAGCTCAGATGACAGCATCAGTGACAATCACAGCACAGAGGTGTGCAGCAGCATGGAGCCAGTTTTCAGAGCTGCAACAGGCATTTCGGTTCAGAAACTAACTGTGCACAACAGAACATCCACAGGATGGGCTTCTTCACCTGACCTCGTGTCTAAAAGCTTTTACTCAGCAGGCACCTGCAGGGTTTTCAGAAAAGTCAGTCATCAGTAGAAGAGACTCAGATCCCTCTTACCCCCCACAACTGCAAAGACACAAAAGAATTAGAATACTAAGTCTTATAGCTCATTTCATACATACTGGATGTGTGCATGTATTTTGTACGTACAGGACAGAAATACAGGCTGAAATAAATATTCTTCAGATTGTTATTTTTGTAGGCTTCCCTTCTGATCCAAAGTAGCATTTTTTTCTACTTCTTAAGTAAATTGCAGAAGATTTTGCTTATCAGGTGGCAATGAAACACATATTTTCCCTGAAGTACTAGAAAAAGAACTGACTGTTGCTCACAGGGTATCAAAATGGATTCGTAATATCTATAGCAATACCTATCCAGTAACCCTAAAGGCTCTCTCAAAAGAGTAATGAAAGGCAACAAATCTTCAGTCCTAGCTCCAACAAAAGTGTAACATCAAAAGCAATCTGGACAGCACAGACATGAAGAGTCAAATCCCGTCTTCTGCACTATGGCTCTGCAACACTATGGCTGCAGAAGGGTCAAAATTAAGTAGAGAAATCATGTTTTAGTTGTGCAAAGGAAAGGCAAGTGAGGAATGTCTTTTGCACACATGAGCTATAACTATGTAAGGACCAAATAATTTAATGCACTAATTATAGGTTTTGATTGCCTGTAGCATTGCTTTTTCAAAACTGTTCAAGTGCTCCTATCGCAATTTACACATTCAGGGGCAATACTGTTTGGGAGCTTTGACACTCTTGCAGCACCATCTCACTTGGCTTTCCGCTATTTATCTTGCAGTATGCTTCATGGAGTGCAAAATGACCTACTGACAAAGTGAAGCCTGCAAAGTAGGCAGAGGCCTGGTCAAGCTCCCAGGTTTGCTGACAAACCCAGCCAGGCTGGACAATAAGGAACAGGGCCATAGTATTCCACTGTATTTCTTACTCACCAATTATTCCCAGGTATTTTCAATGCCCAGACTTTGCAGACTTCACAGACTTCCTCAGTGACAGTGGAAGAGGGGAACATTTTGAGGGTCTGCTTTTTTTCATAAGCTTCCTCCCAGCCTGGAGATAAGGCTGTTGTGGAAAGCCTGTCTCCTTTGGCTGCAATCAGCATTAGCTCCTCAGAGAAGAGGAAAAACCCGGAGCCAGGTTATCACACAACCTGCTCTCAGCAGCGATGGTCAAGCCACTATCAGGCCCCTGACCAAGCCTCTGGCTGTCCAGCAGACGCAGATGAAACAATCAGTGGTGCCACGCAGAAATCTGCTACAAAAAATTCCCTCTCTGCCTGTCTATCAGGGACCGGGTTTCCATGAATGCAGCCATTATGTGCACTTTAACTGCCAGCCATGCGCTTGGTCCCGTTCCCAATGAACCCAAAGGGAACGGTGTTATTGACTTAAGTGGGAGCAGAGGCAGGCCCTCCACAGCTTAGGGATCCAGCAGCTTGCCAGCGCCTCACCAAGTGCGCTGTACGTGAAGTCAGGGAGTGTGCTCATGAGAGCACTTCCTCTGACACGTATGTGTTTGCTGGACTGAGCCGGCAGCTTGCTCCAGCCCAGCTCTGCCAAGATGCAGCAGGGGTTTGTGCGATATTTTGCTCCCTTGAGAAGATGGGCCTGCTACCACAACTTCCCCAGAAATATTTTGCCAGAATAGGTTCAGGACACGGGAGCACAGAGGCCATACAGGAGGCACAAGGCCACACCTGACCAGCTAACATTGCTCAGCTCAGCTCAAACAAACAACATATCCCTAAAATAATGTACATTGGAACAAAGCTTTCTCACGAAGCTTCTGCAAGCCATATATTTTCCTTGGCATTGCTCCAGGCCTAAAAGCAGATGTAAATGCTACCAAGGTTCAGATACAGCAACTTATTCTCTCCCAAACACCAGGGAAAACTTACAGAAAATAACCAACAAAACCTTTACATTTGAAACAGCAATGCCAACAGTCATTAATATGGAAATGGAAGAATGAATTGGGCATAGGAGTGAAAAGTGACTTCTTCCCCAGCAAACTGCACAGCCACCAGAAGGGCTGCCATGCCAAGCAGCTCTCAGCTGAGAAGAGGGGGAGCAATGCAGCTTCAGCTGGAACACTTATTGATTCCAAATGTTAACATGAAGGTGTGTGCGCAGATGCACATCAAGCAAAGCTGTTTTTTCAACACTAAAAGTACTGCTTTCTGAAGCTTTCCCGTCGCTTGGCCAGACTCCTGCTCCCTCTGCCAGTGCTCAATCACTGAATGGGGCTGGAGCCACTAAGGATTTTGAAAAGAGCGGACACTTCCTTGAAAGCCTGAGTCTCAAGGACCTCCCTATAAACCTAAGCGTTGATGTTGAAAGAAAGCAAAGTTCCCTACTATATTTCACAGCATACCGCAGCTAAGAGGTAGGCAGGTCTGCTCTGTGGGCAACCGCACATCTGGGGATGGAGAAAACTGCGAGGGACACCTGGTCATCTGTGCTTCTGGGGGCTTTCTTATGGTGGGTCTCCTGTGAGAGACCAAATTCATCAAACCTGCTAGAAACAGCAAAACTCAATCCTGTGGGTGTGCGGTTTCATGTAACAGGACACCCCTCCAATCCAGACGTGCGAGTCCACTGAAGATCTGACTCGAACGCATTACTTCAGCCCTCCCTTACTCATCGCCTATAACCCAAGCCCCAAATGTTAACGACTCAGCATGTTTTATCACAGTAGCATGTACACTTTCAATCATCATTAGAGACGAGGAGGGTCTAGGCTCAGGCACCACGCCAGGTTAAGTAAAACTTTCCATGAGGAAAGCTATTTGTTTTTTCCCAAAGCTGCAAGTCCTGGCCAAGAGGGAGGGAGGGAAAAGCTCACCCAAGCCAAACTGAAGTGTAGACAGTGTTACTGGGCTTTGCAGACTACCTGTGTGTTGTTCTAATGACATTTGGACTACTGGAAATCACTGAGTGAACTCAGGAGTTTTCAAAGGCATAATTGTGGCAGAAGCAGACTAAACTTAATGCCTCACGAGCCAATCGCTTTAATCATGAAGTTGAGATGTATGAAAAAGGATACATTTCAGCAAAAGAATAATTCTGTCTGCTATGGTTCCTGTTCAAATAAACTATATCACCAAACCACGTGCATTTCCAGCATATAGAGGAGTAAAAAAAGAACATATGGTTTAGGGGCAGAAAACTTTCATATATACTGTATAGGAGATATATGGACTTGTCAGACATCTAACGGTTCAACACTGTAAGCAATTCATGGGAATGACATTAGCAATAGCTCATATTACATCCAGGAGTTACAGCTTTTACTGCAAAAGTTATTTTTAAAAGAGCCATGTTTAAAACGAAATGGCTGGCAGGGCTGCAGCTTTCAGTAACACTTTACCTGTGGTTTTGCCACTTTTACATACTTATTGGGGGCTTAGTGCTCCCAATTTACCTTTTCAGAGTAAAATAAAAGTCGTAATGAGTGCATTCATTGGCATGGTGCTATAAAACTCACAGCTGTGCAAAGACAATCACAAGAACAAAAGCCTCCTTGTTTTAAAAAAGATGATTATGTGGTTCTGATACTTTCTGTTAGCCACATATCCAAACATCAGGTACCTTTGTATACAGGCTGTGTATTTTCATCTTACTGCAAAGATTTATAGATCTGATCAAGTCAAGATCAGGATAGAGCCCTTTATGAAAGCACTCATGTGGAGAAGAAGAGGCTGAATTAATATACAAAACTTCACACAGGAGGTTTGTCTTTCAGATATTGTTATTTCAGTTCTGGCTCCTACACAAGATTCAGGGCGTTATGGACAACATTTGTTTCAACAGCACGTGTAACCATGGGCCCATGGCTGTCAATGGGAGCATGCTACTGATTTCAACAAGGCTGGGACTGCATCTCAAAAGTCGGGATTAGAACCCAGGCAAAGCTCAAAGAAGCTGAGATATTCAACTTCTCAAGTGTACCTTGATTAAAGAATCCTCCAGGATGCTGCTTTGTTTTCAATTAAAAACTGTTTTTGTAAAGTTTTGTGCATTAACACAGCAACTAGGATTACAGCTTGTACAGTACACCTCGAAATCTGATGGGAACGTAAGTCATACATTTTTTCCTGTTGGTACCAATGTGCTTCCCCCTTGTTTTTTCAAAATAGCTTCATTTTCATCTGTAATAAAAACAACATTCTTTGATGTTTCTAACAGCAGGAAATAATTTCACAACTGAGTGTCATTCTGCTGCAGGTAAAGTATCTAATAGCCTGTGGGAGTGCCAGTTAAAACCTGAAAAATGTTTCTTGGCATTAGCACACTTAATTGAACTCTCTCCATCCTGGTGAAATGAAAAATTTGGAGCTCAGTTCCATGTTCCATTCAGGCTACACTAGGTCCAGGAAAGGGAAATGGGGATAAGGAAGGTGATTTCAAGTCACTTTCAGCATCTCCTGTTGTGAGCCTGGCCAGTTCCCAGCTGCCTGAACATCCGGAATGCTGTGTGAACTTCCACTCCACTGCCTCTGGCTTGGGGTTTCTTCTATCACTAAGAAAACCAAATAAAATTTTGAAAAATTATCTAAGCTTCCATACAGAAAAGAAGGATTAGCTCAAGAGCAGTCCAGCACAGATTTTGACCCAAGTACTAGCTAGATGACTGCAGAGAGGAGCACATTCAAAAGCGAGATAAATTTTCACATATGGTTCAAGTGACTAGGAAGAATTCTCATCAGCTTGTAGCTCCTCCAAACTATCTATCCCTTTAGGCAATACTAATTCCACTTCATGTCTTGAAAGGCAGTACAGCACAGCAGATGCTCAATACTCAAAATGTTTTCTCTTAAAAGCAATTACAGCATGGACTTGTACTGAAGAGGTCCCTCAAGCCTTCCTGCCTAATGATTTTCCATGAGATACACCACCCTAGCATCCCACACTACTCCCAGGTTAGCTCTGAAACGGAAATATTACTCAACCTTCACTGTCTAGGGCAGGGGTGGTACATGCCTGTGGAGGCATTGTCTATCAGAGTGCCCCAGTGTACTGCAGCTTTCTGCAGTACATTGCATTTCTGGTTTTCAGCCTTTCCCTCTCCCCCTGCAAAGGACCATGGGCTCTTCCAGAGGACCAAAACCAAGCATAAATGTCAAAATTTCAACCATTTTTAATCAAATTTTCCCGTGTAAGCGGCAAAGGCAGTCAGCCATAATCTTTGCTATGAAGTTGAACTCAAAATTATTGCAAACAGGTTCTGGCATACAAGCAGGATACCTTTCAATATCAAAAGCATAGACATAATATATCAGGTATCACTTTACAGTGTGAGTTTTAAATATGTTCTACATGTGGACTCATACATTCACATACAGAAATGGACAGCACATTTAATGAATAGCCCATGTGGAGACTGTAGATTTTTAAAACCAATTGCCAAGACCAAAACTTATTTGTCAACATGTGTTCGCGTGCTCCCTTTGTATCACTTCAGCTGCCCGTCACTACCAAAGTAGAAAATCACCATATAAATAATATACTTTTATAGAAATTCATTGACTTTTTTCTTTTTCCGTCTATATTTTGCTGTTCGGATAGTCTATATTTGGACATACTCCAAAATAAAAGGAATTAATATTGTTTTGAACCCATAAGCTGAAACCCCAAGATTTCTTATTATACCTGGTCTGAAAATGCCATGCATAGATATTAGACGCATAAATCAGACCTCCCTAAGGTGGTAAACAAGCCACCGAAATTTTATGAAATATAATTTGGGAAAATTAGTTGGGTATTTTATATGTCTGGTAGTCCTGTAAGTACATTAGATGTCTATGCCTCACACTGCTTAAGTACTTTTATGTAAAACTGAAGATATTGAATAGCTAAAAGACACTGTGAAGATACACTTTTTTAATGGAGTGATGTTTTGAAAAATTAATTTTTAATGCAATTAAAATATTTCACTAATTAGGGATAACGAAAAGAGTTGGTAAACTTAGAATAGCAGGCAAGGAAAGCAGTTAAGTACACTCTGGCTTTCATATTGCTTACAGGTGCGAAGTTTGAACAAGTACTGAAAAGGTTTGAATCATGCTGTATGAGGGGATCTGAGCTGAATCAGTGAGACGACAAATCATAAAGACAAAGAGAAGCAATGTATTAAAAAAGAGGAACTCTCCTTACTCATGGACAAGATTTGATATTCAGAATACAGTCATAAGGTACTACAGATATCCCACTCCTCCAACAAGGAAAAAACACTTAGAGGTGGACATGATACTAGTAATAAATAATAATGATGGCTTAAAGTCCCTATTTTAAAAAAATTAGGCACATGAAAGATCAGTTGTTCCTGTTTGGTATGACCCACCGTCCCACGGTCAGAGGTCTGAATGAAACTGCACCAGGCAGAATGACATTGCAAACATGCTTTGCCTCTTCTGTGCTGATCTCAGTGAGCAGCACCTCCGGGGACACCAGGAGCTGGTGGTTTCCAGGCAGTCACTGCAGCGACCAAACTGCCCTTTGAGACTGTGCAATGGAGCCCAGACAGCACCCTGCCGTAACTGATAGGTGAGCAAGAGAAGGGGATTTTTAGCTGAGACAGGACGAGTTGATTAGATAGTTGCCGGGGAGGATAAGATCGCATTAGATATGGCTTCAACTCACACTTAATCTGGCCTGTGGGTGGGCTGCTGCCACCACGAGCGGTCGTGTGGCACCCCTTGAACCTAAGTAAGCATCAGGCTTCCTGTCCCTCTAGAGGGCTGGACCCAGCTAGAGGACCAAGGGCATGTGGTTCCATGAGGTGACCCAAGAGAAAACTATGTGGGTTTTGCTATTTTGGGCAGGATAATTTTCCATTAGCCTTCTCTGCTGCTCCATAATCAATTGATATGACTCAAAGGAAGCAGCAGGAACATGTGACTGAGAGCAAGACAGATTAAGGCCAGCCTTTCCAGAGGAGCCTGCAGTTCCATCAGATTAAATGCAATGTGAAACCAATGTCTGCAGTGGTGGTGAGAAGGCTGTCTTCATAAAATGCATACAGCATGGACCCAAGCAGGCTTACAGCCTGACTCACAGCTTTGTGCTCCTGTGCTGTGTGTGTGAGGCATGTCAGAGCTCCGCACAGTTTGAACAGGGGGTCCTGCCCAGCACAAGTCCAACAAGACATGCTTCCTTCCTGCCTTTAGCTCCTCTGTCACATGCTTTCTCCCTCAACTGCCCAGATACTGAGACAAGTATGAAGATGGTAGTAGTCCTCTCCAGATTTCTACAAGAGTTTCATTTTGTCAACCAAAAACATAGAGTGGATGATCATTTCTTCAGGCAATGTGATAAGGTTCAGAGAGGAAAGCGCAGTTTACGTGGGTTATGCTCCACCAGTGTGAACCCTGAGACAAACCTAAATATCAGTTTAGCCATTTCTGATTAACCCATTAGAGGGAACTGGTGGTATATAGTTTTGGGGAGTACAAAAGACTTGGGGTTTTATTAGTATATACTGTTAGTGGGACGGTTATGTCTGTGAATTCTTTCTTGGTCTATAGTTCTTGTGCTCAGATACAGAATGATTTTGATAGCTTGCTGGATGCCAAAGGATTTGGGTGGCTGAAGGGACCTCCAAGGTCAACCTCAGGTGGCAGGGCAGATGTACATGTCGGCTTCTACAATTACTTCTGATCATCTGCTAGACAACTGGTGTTCGCGTGTGCGGATAGAAGAGAGATGAGGTTAAAGGCTAAATCATCTACGTTTTGTCAGAGAGAATGAACATTGCTGAAAAAAATTAAAACCTCTCTCTCAGACCATAGAGTAGCAGAGTTCCTCTGTTCTTCCAGGAGAAACCTGAAGTAGACACAGCTGAGAAGCTTCATTCTCCCTTTATCCTTGGGATGCAATCCCATCTCTCCAATAGAGATGAGCCAAAGGCAGCTTTCATGGTTCTGTCAGAGAAGGGGTTGATGGATTTTTGAGAGTTAAGGCAGGAAGATTGCCTATTTCTCATGCTTTTCTAGAAAGACAGCTGTAGACCAGGTTTAGATTTTATCTGCATTCTCTTCCTTCCATAGATAAATTCTGTTTTGTCTCAAAATCAAAATTTGGGCATGATGTTTTGGTTTGTGTACATTTGTCATTTGGTTTGTTGAAATCTTGCTCCTTATAGCCCACGTAAGTGGTAAAAATGCATGCTGCATAAAGAAAATCTTGTCACAAAAGACGTTTTCGCAAAATTTTAGTGAATTAAATTTTTAATTAGGAAAAATTCCTTAAACCTTTCTATGGTGTAACCAATAATAACTTCTGTTAAGAAAAATAATTTTCCTAGATTTGAAAAGCAAAGGGCTGCTACTCAGGCTCCAAAACATTAATTTGCAATCATAATTCAGTGAGTAGCATGCTGTTTAAAATAGAATGACAAAATATCCTTTATAAAAAAAACCCAGTACAATGAATTGTCTTTAAAGTTCCTCTGAAGGACAACCATGTTCAGATGTTCCTTGGCACCAATTAGTTTCAATGCAACCATTTAAGAGGCATTTCTTCTTCAAACAGAACCGTATGTTATATAAAGTTATGTGGCTATTGGAAGGGAACTCACACACTGCATTAAGGTGAGGGATACTTAGCAGCAAATGCTAAATCACAGTTCAGTGAGGTCACATATTCAAATTCCATATTATCCCTTTTATTACATTCAGCTAAGAAATCTTTGGAAACTAGAGTCTGACAAGCTTATCACAGTGTTTTAACTTTTCAGTGGTGCATGTAGAATATATATACATACGTAATCTTATAAAAAAAAAAAAAAGCAGCAGCAATACCACAATAAGAATGTAAAAAAATAGTTTTCATGTCAGATGCAAACAGACTGAAAAGTTATGCTGACAGATGTGTCTCCATTTTTAATTTGAACCTTCTCAGCTGAAGTAGAGCAGTTTATTATTTAGTTCCAGTGAACAGATTTGCACATCAGACGTTGCACTGCATTATGAATGGGACAATGTTAAATAATTTTTCACTGCAGCTCCACAGGTCACTGGCATGGGCATAAGCCAAGAACATACAGTCAAGATTATTACAACATAGCTATCGGTCATGCAGCCAGCTCTATGCCAACTAACAGTATTTAATGCTTAGATGATGTGATTTCATTATCATAAATGAAATGAAAGGGCCCTTTCCTTTATAGAAACAATCCAAGCAAAAGTCAGCACCATTCCACCAGGCTGTTAATTGAATTTTTGTTCCACCAGGATCCAAAGGAAGGAGAGGGTTAAGGGAACTCACTGATAGAGCAACATGGTGAACACAAACCTATGCTGCGGAAGACTTACCATCATCCAGGTACATCTGGTCCAATTCCTCAGGTTCTCGCTTGATCGTTACAGGAATAGGGGCCAAATTATGATTACTTTCCTCATGCAACTCTGGCAATGACAGTGGTTGGGTTGTTGGAGAATCATTTCTGTGAACCTTCGGCAGTTGCTGCTGCTGTTGACTCATTATGGATGAGTGAGTTGGACTGCAGGACTGCAAATAGGTTGGCTCTTGGGTAACAGATGGAACTGGAGAAGAGGGACTGTTGGGATAGAGTGTTTGTTGATAACCAAGGGGACAGCTACTGCTCAGATGTTGACTCACCTGCGGCTGCAGCATGATGTGAGATGATTGCTCGGGGGAGCTTGGGTGCACAACTATAGACCTTGGCACTTCCTGTATGGTGGGGACACCTCCAGCGGGCTGTTGAAGTCCGAGATGACTGTGGCCTGGGTTGGGGATGCACTTGTACGGAGAGGACGAAAGGTCATGCAGCTTGGGGCTTGCATTGGGAGAGGGTGACATCACGGCGTTTCTCTGCTGACAGGAGGTAAAGCCAGCCACAAGGCACGAACCAGGATCAGGAGGCATCATGATCTGCTGGCTGTAGTATGGTTTAGAGAGAGGGCTTAAGCCTTGGTTCATTGGTCCACAGGTTTGAGCAGGCTCATAGTCATCTGTGGGTTCTGTTTTTATAATTGGAACTGTTAAAAGAGAAAAGGTTTTAAATAAACATGAGTTGCGTATTGGTATGATCAAGTTGGCTTGTGGCTAGGATACCCTTTGCAAAACAAACAACGTCCTGAATAAGACTCTGTGTGTCTTTTGACTAGTTCTCCCACCCTATTAAAAAAAAAAAAAATGAATGAGTCATCAGCACAAGAAAGTCACAGCTGGTTCTCATATTGAAAAGGACTATTTTCTTTGGACTCTCCTCCAGCACTAATGTGCTATAAAAATCTATTTGCAAATAGCTGTGCTTCAGTGGAAGCTTTGGACCCAAGGGCTCCATGGATTTGTAGTAATCAAGGCAAGAATTTTAACTTGGATATACTACTGCATTTCTACAGCTACCGATAGCCCATTTGATAAATGTCTGCACGCTCAGTAAACTGGGGCATAAGAAGGTAGAGAAGGGACTTTCAGAGCTCTGTGAAAGTAAAGTTGCAAAGATATATGGCAAATGCTATGTATGAGAAGTTTCAATTATGAAGATGCTTTTGAAATAGGTAGCAGGATTTTATTCAGTTAATTTTTACATAAAACTAATGTCAGCTCCTAATAAGTATTAGTCAGTCTTTATCTACCAAGAAAAACTGACTCCTGTTCTAGACCTCTGCTTGCTCTACTCATTGTGCCAAAAGATGCCTTAACTGAGCTGTTGTGTCTCTGAACACCACCAGAATGCGGACAGAAATGACTGCCAATGAGCATCAACTCAGTCATGACACGCAGAGAGCTGCTTTCTCAAATCAAAGATCCTTCCTCAAATCAACGTGTCTTTTCAACATCAGCTTTCTCTCAAATCAAAGCAAGGTGCCTTTGAAGCTTCTGACACAACAGATGTGTTGCAGAGTTAAAAAATGTCCACGTTCTCTATCAGGAAAATTATAAACAATAGGGCCAACTTAGTCTGTGTATGTATTTTTTCCTAGACAGACACAACTCAAATGCATACAATGGTTGAATATGGATGCACAGTGGAATTTATTCTTCTTTCTAAAAAATTCCAATGACACCAGAGAATATTTTTCAGAATATTATAATAAACAATCCATTGCACAAAGTTATTATATCTGTGCACAACTCAGCTCAGAGATAGGTGTGTTGTGTGAGTGTCCCAGACAACACTTTTATTTGCCTGTGTTTTATGAAAAATCCTTACACATTGTCCAGCCATTTACTATGTTCACATATAAGTCTTTTCGAACCCGTAAAAATGCACGTGTGTGCATGTGTACATATAAAACCTCTTTTAACACTCACAAATTTTGCTGGTGGTGAATGCACTTCACTACCCTTGTTTTATAGTCCCCTAGCCCCTTGTTAACTTTGTTCCCTTTATGTTCTTTTACATGTAGATGCTTACAACACTTGTTTCAAGATTTCTAGCACTCCTAGTAAAAACAGGTCTATATATGTAACAGATGCACAGGTGCTGCTCAAGACAAATGTGCAAGGGGTAACAGACTGCCATTGGGTTCCTCATAATCTTATTTTCACCAGCTCATGTGCTGCACACTGGCTAGCAGGGCGACTAATGCACTTGGTTGCAGAGAAGCAGACTCCAGGTTCAGCGACAGCTTTATAAAACCACTATCACACCCTTTACGAAAATGCAAGACCAAAGAAATGCACCTAGATAAACATAGCAGCTCAGATATTGAAAGAAAATACCTTTAACAAGTTCCTGAGCTAGCAAATATTCTCACATGTTTTATATTAGGTTCACTGTGCTAGCACTAACCACAGCGCAGCTGGAAATATGATGGCTGTTGAACACTGAATTTTCCCCAATATATCAGTTAAAGAAACACCTGTGGTAAATAATTCCAAGCTCAACCACTGCTAATACAACGCCAATAAACTCTGGAGTTGTCTGACTAGTTATAACCTAGGGAAGGGATCCAGCCCTGGTGGAAAGCAGGCTGGAGATTCAGAGAAGGCAGGTTCCCGACCTCAGGCTGACTTTTCATTGTAGGTCTTCTACAGCACACCCTTGCTACCTGGTTTGCCAAGCACTTATTTGTCACTTCCCTTTGAATTTCTTCTTTATATATTTATAAATGCCATGGGGTTCATTTGGAGGTCTGATTAGTGGCCATGAATATTGTGAATCTCTTTTTGTATGTGGCTACACTGAAATACATGTGCTGCAAGCAACAGATAACCAGTAAGTCCTGCTCTGCACCAGGCAAAGAATGGATGGGTGGTAGGGATTCTATTCCATAACCGTTAGGGTAGAAACTCTCTTGGAGACGGTAACAGAAACCAAGGACAGTCCTGGCTGCCTATAAACTCAAGAGTTCAGAGGGACAATAGAGACTCGTGTTAATTACAGAGTCAGACAGGGTAGGTCACAGTAACTTGTTTGCTAATGGCAGGTTGGTAGCCAGAGAGGGAAACAAGGAGGGATATGAGATTAAGTGACACCTCCATTTTAGCTGACATCTGTTTACATTGTTTTACTCTGAATTGATATGTATTCATGAGCATCAGTTATTTCGTGTAATGGGAAACAAGCTGTCTTTAAATGGCAGATACGACTTACACTTTGGCTTAAAGGTGCCTGAACCTGTTCAACTGAACTGTCTCCATTACCTTTTCTAATGTGCTTTTTCAACACAGTAAAAAAGTCACTCGCTTGTTCAGTATGACATATTTTGGTTTTGTGCTAATCTCATCACTAAAATAGGTATCCCACCGGAAGACAGAAAAGGTATCAATGCTGAAATGGTGAAGGGATTTGTATCTGGCTTTTTGTGCTTTTCTGTTTGCATAGCCATTAACCCTGTGCAGAGCGAATCTATGCATCTTACCAAACTGCGATGGCAGTCACTCATCCCCCTTTAAGAGACTGCAAATGGGCTACCAGTCTGAAGAAGGAAGGTCTGCAGGATTTTTTTTTCTCATGAAAAAACCATTACTAATAATCCACATGATGTGTCCTGGTCGTTCTGAAAATACTCTGTCAAAAGTTGACGTCAATCATCTTACATTCTTTCTTTAAAAGGGCAATAATTTTCTTCCACTTTTCAAAGGACTGTAGAAGCCCTAAAGAAAGAGCCGTGGGTATTCCAAGGCATAACTTCCAAAGCCAATGCATGAACAGCCTATAAATGTGCTAGGTGGCTATCCACTTACCCTCGTGGTCTCTATGGAGCTACTCAAGCAAGTTAGAATATTTGTATGTAATAAGGTTAACAGTAACTAACACACCCGACCCACTGCCTCACTAACTTTTGGGGGACTGAGATGCTTAACTGCAGCTGACATGGAGCAGCTGAGGATACAAACCTCAGTGCCCACCTTTACCATTTTCTCCTAGGTAAGAAGACAGTGAGTGCCTTCAGAAAATCATAGAATATCCTGAGTTGGAAGGAACCTTCAGAGATTAAGTCCAAATCCTGGTCCTGCACAAGACAACCCTGGGCAACCTACAGGACACCTCTCTGCATAAGGCAACGCACCAGACAGGGCTGTTCACTGGCCAGCCAGGGACTAGCATTACCACTTGCCTATTGACTTATGCTTGATGAACTGCAAAGCTTTACAAACCTGAGCTCAAAAAAGGGGGGTTGAGACCTTTCGTATGTTCTTGTGGAGGCACAGTAAGCTGGCTGCCACAACACACATCCATTTCCATCACTTGCACAAGTGAGTATTTCACCCGGGGTGATGCTATGACATATTGACAGTATTGTTAATTTTCTCAGGATTAGTATTTAACAGAGAACAGTACTAGCCTAACCTCTAGTTCAAATATTTCAGATCTTGAATAACCTAAATCTTAAAATCCTGCCAGCTAAAAGAGACACTTCTAGTCACACAGCAGGCCTGGACTGGCAACTAACTGCAAAGTCCTACAGTTGTTGAGAACCTGCAAGCACTTTCAGCAGAAACCGGACTACTTCTTTAATCCATCAACAGCAACAAGCATTCTGTCTCAAAACTGCTCCGTGGTGCTGAGATAGCATCCAGTCTTGCAGACTCTCAGCTGGCGAGAATGAAAACTTTGGACTGAATTTGCCATACACAGAGATTTGCCAATAATAAACTGCAGTAAGGAAGCCAGAATTTGTGACTTGTAAACACAAAAGATGATACCACTTTTACATATGCTCAGACTTGGAAGTAATGTTATGCATTTAAGAAACGCTACTCTGCTAAGAATCTGGCCCTTGCCATAAAAAAGGAAAAAAAGATGCAAGTTTGGTTTGTATGGTGAATTTAAAAATGCCTATTACATCACCATGCATGAGGTCAGGTGACAAAAAATCTTAAATAGTCCTCAATTTTGAATATTAAAATATGACAGAGCTCACTGTTCTAAATTACTCTGATAAGGAAATTAATTTAATCTAATTGCTTTTCAATGGTTCGATGATGCCTTCTTAGATTCTGAACTCATGTCATTATGTCATCTAATTTAATATGAAATTCTGAGAACCACGCATTGGCAGAAGCCCTGGCTATAAACCAAAGCTTCTTACTCAGAGACGAGAGTTATGACATCATAACGAGGCACTGGTGGAAGACAATGGTCCTTCTGTGTGTGTCTGAATCTGGGAGAAATATTTCAGCAAGTTCTGCAAACCCACATTAAATGAAAGACCTTTCTAGCAGGTAAAAAGTTAATATATCAAACACAGAAGAAAAATAATAAATCCTGTAAATTCAGTAAAGGGAGTCAGAAAGTGCTCAAATATAAATTATATGTATTTTTTGACAATTCTAACAAGTCTATTTGCTTTTACACTTTAGCAATCCAGATGGGTTTTTACACTTTTTTTTTGGGGGGGGGGAGGGGGGATGGAGGCTGTTACTAAAATATGTGAACTGAAAAAATATAATCATATAAATTAAACAGATGTTTATCCTGATTGACATTTAACTAACAACTTCTCATTTCCATGTAGTAGTATCACTGTAGACATTTATGGCACTATTATGTATTTATTTCACCCTTAAGTTTGATTGAACCTATCCAACAAAATAGCTACCTTTCATGGTGCAGACTATGATGTAGTTCCCTGGCACCAGCACACAGATTTTGGTTAGAGTATGAAAATCAAAACATTACTTTTTTCATCATGTGCACATACATATTCCTTCAACTTCTGGACTAAATATCTTGCAATTGGTAAGAATTAGGGATGAGACTTTCAAAGAGAGTTGAGGAATTAGGTGCCTAAATATCCATTACTGAGCTGAGCTGAAAGGCAGTTTGTGCCTTTGAAATCCACCCTTGTCAGTCAGTTTTGATATTGGCATCACATCTTCTAAAGACACTGCACAAGTCACCTCAGCTCCTGCGGCTGTTTAGCTGCTGGTTGACCAGAGACGTTAAGTTAGGGATGTGGACACATATCCATGTACAGCTCAGCCACTCTGGATTCATGCAAAGACAAAGCCCTGGCTCCTGAGGCAGCACTGGCTGGATCCAGCATGGTTGAACCAAGCAAGGACCTCACTCTTTGTTCTGCCTGTGGGGCAGATGGTGTTAGGGAAGGGCACGGGGCTGGCTACCCTCAGAAAACATATTCCCCTCTTCAGTAACATCCCAGGAGCAGTGGGAAATGCCCCACCAACATATCTGCAGCCATGGCAAACTCGGTGACAAGGGACACGCACTCAGCCCCAGGGATATTGTGAGACACCTATTACTATGACTTTGTGAAGATGCTGTCTGTGAATTGGGCACTTTTCCCAAGGCACCTATTAAGCCAAGACATTTTGAAAGGTTAAACTACCATCAAGCCTTCGCTTTTAGTTAATAAATCCAGAACACAATGACTCAAAAACAAATGGAGCCTCATGCTCAAGAAGCTGTAGGCAGTATGTGTGTGAAAACAGCTTTTATCTGCACAAGTATCTGAAGTCACCCCCTCTTGCTACAACACTGCTACTGGTGATGCTCATCGGGAGGGTTAACTCTGACACATGCCTGCTTGCCCTTTTTGAGTTTATGTGGACAGATTTTTATGGGATCAGATGCATATGTACAGTTTTACACAAGAATAGCTCCAGGGAGATGAAAGCCTTGCTCATACATCTCAGCATACTCACTCAGCATAGGATTTCGGACAGTGTCATTATCTGATTTGGAAGTGTTCTCCAGCCAACTCATTTGCTAAATGCTGTTCAACAGCTGTTAAACTATTAGGTTATTTTGCACATATTTATGAGACAGAAAATTATACAGTATATGGTCGCTTGGTGCATGCACTGCTAAATCAGGTGTGGAGGAGTGGAAGGTAGGTGGAGGGCATTTGGGTTGTGCTAGCGCAGAAGATGGGCATTCATTTTCTTTCAAAAGGGGAAAATTCTTAAAAGGCGCCGTTTTCCATCACTTTATTAAATCCTACAATGTCGAATAGGAAAATGAAGTCCTGTGATATGCCCACTTGCGCTAGTCCACTGTTCCCACAGTGTGGTGCAGCACCCGGATCCACTACTGCCTTGAGCTGGAGGTTTAACTGTGCACAACACCCAGGCTACAGTGCACAAGGATTTCTATGCCATCTCTGTCAGACATACTAAGATTCATTGGGGGAAGGCCTTTTTCACTGGTGCCGCACAACATTACACTGCCAGTGCTGACTTTATCCCTGCTCTTCTGACAAGTGGAGTAGGATAGGAAAGCAGGGTCCTGCAAGTCAGCATCACAGGGGCAGCCCAACAGTTCTCATCAGTGGCAGTCCTGTCAGATGCTCTGCAAGGACAGGCTGTCAGGAGGGCATCTTTTCTGCGCCGATCCTATCAACAGATCCATCCTCTCTGGAAAGGTGTTTGGACTTGGCTGACCTCAGCCATCTCAGTCTTTGTCTTCAGAGAAGGATGCAATTTCTCCCACAGTCTTCCTTGCTCATGCATTTCACCTTCAGCAGCCTCCATCACTGTGTCCCCTTTAGGATCAATCACTGAGCTAGATTAATTATGGTGATCAGTCGCTTGAGGAGAACAAAAATAAGGATTTCATGTAATCCAGCCTATGTAATTCTAAACTCTACTCCCTCACACACATTTTACCTTTTGGCTTTTAAGCTAATTGGAAGATCCTAAAGCCCCACACTTGCTAACATATACATGTGAAACCGTTGAGAAGGGAGGTAGTCTTCAAAATGCTCACGCAGGCTGCGTTTTGTCATCTGAAAAGGAGTATTTGAAAAGAGAGGTGCTGCCAAAAGACACCTTTATGAACTAGAAGTTAACTACTATGGGTGATCACTGCTGCTGCAGTGGACCCTGATGGTGTGACACAGCCAGGGAATTCTAAATGCTGCTTGTCCACCCCTGCCGGTCACAGGGACTTCACACAGGTAATGCCTCTTCCTGGCGTTCCGCACAGAGAGTCAGAGTTCTGCCTTTAAAGATCAAGACAGACTGCATCTTCAGGTTGGATGTGACTGGCTAGGCTCTGGCTGAGTGCTGAAAATGGATGTCTTATGGATGAAGTGTGAGCAGCTCCAGTGGGCACCCAGTTGGGTACCCACTAGAACACTTGAGGGTATAATGCTGGTGAGTGCAACACGTGCCTCCTCCGCTCTGCCACACACATCGAGAGCCTGCTGGATAGATCAGAGGGCCTGATGCACCCAGCAGTGATGAATTTTGTGACTGCCCTAAGCGGAAACAGGACTGACAAAAATCTTACCTTCTTTTCGTTACTGTATTATATATCAAACATAACAATCAGCCACTGAGCAGCCAAATGAACTATGACAGCCCATTGTGTAAAAATGAGTAGCTGTGGTTCTTATTTTCACCCAAAATAAAGTCCCCTGCGGTCAACCTTTCTCACCATCCCTTCTGCTGTCCTGTCCTGTCCTGTCCTGCCAGTTTTGTAGTAGTCTGGCTGTTACCTGGGCTGGATGGAAACACTTCCAGCAGGTCCGAGGCTCCAGGCCTGACTCAGCTGTGCTAAGTCCCCTTGTTGAGGTGCTGCCTGCCAACAGTGCTTCCATGGTTATGTTGCATAAGTCATCAGTCAGGATCCTTTCACAATGCAGGCTCTGATTTTGGCCCTGCTTCCCCAACAGCCCCCAAATCACCATGGTTTTGCAGAAAAGATAGGGCTAAAAATTTTGCTAACCTCGAGCAGGAAAATTCATCAAATCCTGAAGAGGTAACAGGTGTCAGGAGACACTTGTCAGTGTAAGCCAGTGTAAGTCAATGTAAGCCATGTGCTGTATCATATTAGAGCGGCAACACTTTGCATCCTCATTTTGTTGTTTTCTGCTAAGGCAGCCAATGTCACCTTTTAATTTAGAGAACGAGGTGTGGGCGGAAGAGCTGAGGTGAAACAGAGGCATGGCTGCTCAGTGCAGTCACCAGAAAAGTGCTGATCGCACCCATCTGTAGGGCAGGCAGGGGATAATTTTAGAGCAGAGGCAGGAAGTCAGGAGGATGCTGAAAATGCGCAGTGGGCACTGCTCACCCTTTTCAGATGTACACCAAGAGATGGCCCCATTAGGAGCCCCGAGTTTGACTTTGACTATTCTTATGGGTCCCTTCCAACTTGAGATATTCTATGATTCTATTCTACAATTCTAATACGTAGCTTCATTTTTGTGCCGCTGTGCTGCAAACCACAATACTAAGGCCCATTTAGTCACCACAGTCAGGCTCTCAACACAACTCCACACACACACAGATTCAAAAGAACATCCATCCCCACCAAATCACTGTGGTAAGGTTTTCAGAGGAGCTCAACACCACGGAGACTCGTGCAGATGACTGCGGGGAGGCAAAGGAACTGCAGAAAAGCTGGCTCTGTGATTGAAGGCTTGCAGTGGAAAATCTGGCCTACAGGTAGTGAAACGCATCTCAAAATAAAAGTTGTCCAGAATATCAACACGATTTTAATAAATATTAGAAGCAATGAAATGAATTTTTAATAATACTTTGACAATTTAGAAGCCTGAGAGAAACAGAAACCAGAAATACTTTGTCATCAACTCCTTGCAAAAGCATATTTTTCATTCCAGTAAAAGAAACACATCAACTTTCCTTTTGTCGTCTTATTAAATATCTTCTTGGCAAACTAGCCTGTTTGTGGTTAGTTAAATATCACTACTTGTCTAAATAAAATTCAAAGAAAAACTTTCCCATGTTCACCACTCTTGATATCAATACTCATTAATTAACAGAAATCATGGAGAGCACTCACTTCTATGTGCAAAAAGTAAGTTTTTTAACATATTTTCTCTAGTTTGATGTGCCTATGTAAAAGAAATCTGAACAAATAGATATCTAACCCTTATCATTCAGTGAGTTGTTTAAGTCTTCTGAGCAGGAGAACTCCTTCGGCTTTCTTAGCAGATGAAAACACGGGATTTGGAACCACAGCATAAACGTCTGGTTGCTTGTGTGCTTCTTCAGGCTCTCCAGGTTACTTTCTCCCTCAAATGCTATCATTTACATCTAGTGATATCAGAAGACTATTCCTGCTGTTTCAAATGCATATATGGGCCAACGATATAATAAATTCACAGAAGCAAAATAATACGAGGTCATACACAGATATTAAACCCAAGCATTTTTCTAGAGGGTAGGGTTCACAAAGGCAGGGTTCACCAAAGGCTTTCCAAATATTCTGCTGCACATAATGGAGCCTCAGAGCCCACCTACACAGAGCTGCAGAAATGGAGGCACTTTAAAAGCTGAATATCCAAAGGTCTGCTCACTGTGCTCTGCTTAAACTCCTGACTGAAGCGTCTGATCCGGAGCCTTCCTTCTGAAATTCCGACGGGATGTGGCAATGCAAAACGTATCAGTACTTACCACATGAGGTGTGGGAATTCACCTGTGTCAGAATGATATGGAAACTACTTATATTTCTGCCTAGGATATGTCTAGGGAAGAGTCTCCAGAGCCTACAGCCTGCAGGCTCCAGGACAAAACTGATATGCAATTGCTCAATGATGCGTATCATTAAGGTAATACTAAAAAAAAATTACATTAGTCATTTCTGTACAATATAGGCTAATACAGGATTCAGAGATTGCTCAAATTTAGTAGAACAGTAAATCAAAATTTCAATTAAGAGTGGACTATGAGTACTCAGGTTTACAGTCTATCCCAAGCCAAAGACTTAAGCAAGCCTGGCTTTTCAAGACCTTGGCTCCATTTGTGAAGCATCAACTTTCTGTTCTGTTTTGTTACTTCAACTTTTAATTTACAGAGCAGAAAGATTTTCATTTTTACAGCAGGTTTGGTTTTTTTTTTTCTGAAGCAGGAACTCATCTTCACAAAGGAAGTCCCTGTTCTGCAAAATGCTTGAGCTAAGAGAGGAAAAGTACAATCCTGCCATATCTCCGCAGCACAGGAGAAACCTTATGGCGACGAAACCATAACAATCTGCTGGAGATGGCAGCTTATGCTGGCTGCATGTCACAGAGCTGTACTCCATGGAGACGCTATAGGACCATCCATGGGAGGTGGGATGAGTGAGGCCACGTGTCCCTGGATCCACTGGCTGTGTTCCCCTAGGGAATGAGGAGAAATAGGAGCTACAGGAAAAAAACCCTACTGCTCTGCAGTTGGGGTGGGAGCCACCCAGCGAGCCCATGGCTCTCCCACTGCTCTGCATGTGCCCACACCCACCCCAGCAGCATGGCCAGCGGGCTCACATAGTATTTAGGCTTTAGTCCATATACGGTATTTTGCTTTGGCACAGTCTAGTTGCGCTGTAAAATATACGTCTCCAGTGTGTCATGAAGCTTTTAAAAGCTCCCTCACACCAAAATACCTGCAAAACTATGGCAGTCACTGAAATGATAGCATTTTGATTAGTCCTAAAGCACAGAATGAGAAGCAGCTTAGAGGATACCATCTGATTCGTGTAAAACCACAACTTGATGATCGCTCTGACATTTGCTTGTCAAAACCTTACACCTTCTCTGCTTGTGGAATTTGTTTAAACAAGAGACAAAGCGTTACCTGGGCCAAAATCACTTATCTCATTTACATTTTGTTACACTCATCACCCAGTGGTTGTTGACTCAAGCACTTTTTCTCTCATGAGCTAAACTTTGGTTTTGTACAGCGTCTTGAAACATTAAAAGAATATTGTGTGTGAAAGCAATTAAAGCAGAACATCCTAAAACGACTCCTAGAAATGTATCAGCATAAATAATTGATTCAATCACTGTACATGGTTTCTAAATATGCACGAAGATGAAGTGCACCTTTGAAAGGCACAATGTAAAAAAATGCCAGTCACAAAAGGGCAAAATCTTACACCTATAACACAGGCATTACACCAAAGGCATAATAAAAACATACTATACTATTAATTCTGATGACTGCAGAAGCACATTCACTCTTACCACTGTAGTGAGAGAGGCTGCAAAGAATGTAACGTGTTTCAATTACCTACAGGCACATACATAGATGTATTAAGAATGTGAGTGGAAAACCAAACAGGAATGGGAGGAAGACATATTTGCCATGAACACCTGCTTCCCTTTACCCTATCCTGGTGTTACATTTTTTTCTTTCAGGTTTCCCTACACTGAAATTAAAAGATTTCACATGAATTTAAACTGGTACAGCAGACTAAACAAGATTCCCAATAATTTCAACAATTACCATAATTAAAGATGTCTTTGTAGAGTAAAGCCTAGGCTGGTTCTATTGTGCCTGTCACTAGGTATATATTCCCATTTCTTTCCATCAAATGAAACATCAAATGTTTCAAACAGAGGATGCGGGTAGCATAAACCAGCTCTGCAGCAGTGAATTCTGTTCCCATGGTTTAGAATAGAATGGTGAAAAATGGCCTATGTAAGGCTGGAGGGAAGATGCTGCTTAATAAACAGCAGTTAACAAGAGACACGAATCTGAAATATTTATGAGGGTAACTTGGGTGACAAGGCAATACCTGATTGCCTCTGCATCTGATTTTTGTTGCTGAAAAGTGGTGTGGAAGAGAATAACAACTCTTTTTCTTTCCAATTTAAGAGATGAACAGTCTTTAAATATACACAGACATCCTCACTGGGGCTGAAGTTTGCATAAGTAGGCTGATTCACTGAAGCATTGCTACACAGCACATACGCAATAAGCAGTCAGTTGCTCATGTCAGGTTTCCTGCACTTTTATTTTAAATTAAAGTCCCGATAAAAATCTCAAGTGCATGCATGCTAACTGGGTGAAATTCCAAACTTGTACTTTATGGGATTTCACCTACAAAAAGTTGGCAAGTCTCTTCAAGTCATATGACATGACTCCAGTAGTGGTTTGTGGGAATTTCCCTCAGAAGGACTATTTTCACTTGGAAAGCTTACAAAAATGCATAACCTAATAATTTTTATCATTTCTCTTCCCTCCAAAAAAACAACAAGATAAACAACCACCCTTTTTTTTTTTTTACTTTCCCCAAAAGAGTGTTCTCAGAAAAGGAGCCATTTCAAATTTAAAAAAATATATCTATATTTACTTGTTGTTAGAATCTTCACACAAGCCTGCTTGGAATGCTATCATGAGTGACTTTATTGTCACTTCGCAGTTACCATTATAATCTCAAAAAAAATATTGGTACGTGTTTCTGAACATTTCTCATAAATGAAGCATCTTGTATGGAGCACTTTGATTTCCATCCATTTTGTCCATCTCAACTTTCACCCAGTGTGAGACAGCGAGGTGCAGGATGACTGCCAAGAGAATCCACACACCATCACCTCCAGCTCAGAGCCCAGCATGCTTAAAATGCTGTGGTGTGAATTCAGAAGTGTTATTCAAATGCAATACACTTTCTGGGATCCAGAAGTCGGACTGAGGGTTGACAGCAACTCAGCAGAAAGGTCAGTGCCTTCACAATTTGTGGCCACACATGTGAGTTCGTGCTATGGCTCTTCATCTCTCAAAAGCAGAAGTCCCTGTTCCAAAAGGTCTCTGCTACCAACACAAATGGAAACAATCTGCAGATTGCAGTCTCTTGTGTGGGCAGCAGAGAGAAAAGGTTGATTCACACTATCATTTTAGAGCACCAGGTATACATCCAAATTACTCAGGTTAATAAAAAATTATTAGAACCATATATCTTTCTAAGTAATCATGATTATCTCTCAGTTTTACTAGCAAATATAAGGAACATGTTTTGTTACCATTAGCAGGGAGATAGGTGAAAAGCTGGTACTGGCTTCTCTTTCTTTTTCCATTGCAGACATAGAAGTTGACCTGAATAGGGCTGGTAATTCTCTGATTGCGGAAAGGTGGTATCTCAACCACCAATGAATTCTGAAAAAGCAACAAATCAGAAAGTCAAGACATGACTAAGGCAGTCGAGCTCTACAACAGTATTCAAATGTCAACCCCGAGAAGGAGGTGCCCAGGCTCACAAAGAAGATCACCCTCTGCAGGGAAACTGGTGGGCTTTTGTGGGCAAGGATGGCCTCCCACCAACATCTGTGTCCATGCCAAGAACTCTAAAAGCAGGAAAATTATTCTAGCATTGTTCAGGTCTTTACAAAATCACAAGCTTCTTCCCTTTGGAGAGCCAATACGATACTGCATACAGGCAAGGCTCTATCAGTCCTGCCTCTGTCAAGAATCTGGGACCACAATCAAATTGTGGCCTCTAACTCAGCAGGAGAAAGCACAATGGCTCATTTGGCAGGTCATCCCCGGTATATCTCAACACAACATAATTTCCTTTGAAAGGCATTAGGACAGGATTATTCAAATGTTTCCATTTTCCACAATGCAATAATTTTTTTCATTTAACAACTCAGAAAATTTTAAGCATGCTATTTTCTGTAGATGGGAGATCTTGCAGAACATCTAGTGCTACAGGAAGAAGGGCTGGAGAGTCTGTAGATGATCTTCCGCTGTCAGAAACAAAATGCTCCAGCACGGGGCTAAGGAATGACCTAGCTTCAAGGGCATCAGCTTACACAAATGCATAGTGAAATCTGCTGCAACCATCAAAAACTCCCTTGGTACTTTTTAAAAGAATAAAATGGAATGCTCATCTTAGCATTTGGCCTGAATTCAGCTGAGATATTTAAATCGTTTGCCTGCAGGTTTGCAAGTATTGCGTACTCCTGGAGATGTGGAATAGTGGACGTACTTCCCACTTAAGAGTTGTGGCTGAGGGAGGCACACTTCTCCAGCATGGGGCTGATCTCCTGTGAGGGGACTCATGTTTCTTCTGTTGAAGATAGAGGAAAGCCAAGGAAAACGATCAGAAATTGCTTTGGGAGTAGAGGAAAGAATTGACCCAGCAAAAGAGAAGATGAGCAGATGGGGCTGGCCCATCCTGGACAATGAAAAAATATTTTCCAAATGGTCTCTCCTACTTTCGGGATAGCTTCCAGTGAGGGCTTTTTACCCCATGCTCGCGTTAAAGAAAGATTTCCAGGAGAGGAGGCCTAAGTACTTGTTCTGTTTCAGTGCCAAAGCCTTGGAAATCCCTCTTTAGTAACAGTGCTGGAGAAGGCAATATATATTTTTCATCCTGATGTTAAAATATTTAAGGCAGACTTACTGGCTTGCACATTTCTTTGTCGGTTTTGGCTTCCATTTCCCACACATGGTGACCATCTAAAAGACAAAAGAAAAAGATATCTAGTTCTGTCCCTTTTTTCGTCTTCCAAGCCAAGAACGGAATGACTTCTGCAAAAAAATCTCTTTGAACGGGCACTGCATATATGAAAAACAGGTCTCAAAATGCATTGCCCTAGCGTTACCCAACTAAGAGACCATCTGGTAACCTGCAGTAGCAGCCCACTTAGCTTTTCTGGAGGGGATATCCACAATTCAGAGCACATGATACTGCAATAGGGGAAAGCCACTTTGACCTTGTTCTGCCACTACTCTGGACAAAATATACACCTTAGTTTCCTGAACTTTCAGACAACAATACTGCTGCTACCGGCGAGGCCTTCTGATCACTACCTATGCTGTAAGTCATATTCAAATTTAATACTAAACAAAACCAAAAAAAGGTATTTAACATACTCCTAGTCTGGCCTGTCATAATTTTGCTACTCGGATCAAAAGGCAAGGCCATAGGCTGGGAAACACAGCTTTTTACTCCATTTTAAAATTGGTTTAGCTTAGCCATAGTGCTCCCACTTCTGGAGCTGCTTCTACTGCTGTGTTGGGTTCTCCTAGTTCACTGTATTTCTGTTTCCATGCAAACACAGATTTAAGTCACAGCTGTAACTTTTTTCTGGGGACCTGTCTTTTGGAAGAAATTGGTTTTGTCAGGTCATTCTTCCTGCATGTCACTGATAGAGAAACTACTCGTCAATAACAAGGTGGGCTTTTACTTCCTTGTGTCTTCAAACCTCAACAGCAAAGAAATGAGAAAAAGAATACAAAACGTAAGGTTTCCATTCTGCGGGCCTAGAAAAACACAAATGAAAGGCTGTAAGTAGACTGCTGACCAAACTGGGCAGGAGAGACACATAGCTTTATGAGTCCCACCACTGTCAAATGTTACTGAAATGAGTGGGAAACTGAGGCTTTATGCCATCCCTTTTGTTCATTTAAAGTGGCACTGGGACATGCAAATGCAAATACTAGTTTTTTTTAATTTCATCACATAGACGTAGGCCTGCCCTAGAAAAACAGCTCTCTGAAAGGTAAAAGAGTGAATGCACTTTTTCTTCTCTCTTCACTTTCATGGCCAGGATGGAGGTGACGCATGTAGAACTGCCTGATTTATTACAAATGTCTGTAAATAATATTTTTGTGTACAGCTGTCCTACTGTGAAAGGAACGCTGCCGAGGGACCAGTCCTGGCAATTGTTTTAATATACAAACCCCCTTTCTTTCTAACGTATGGAAAGAAGCAAAATGTGGAGACTGCAGCACAAAATACCATAGTGGATTTGGCAGGTCTTTCTGTAGGAAAACAATTAGCAGATCTACCCTCAGTTTATTCCTAGATTTTAAACTTGTGACACTGGAAAAGGAATCCCTTTAATTGGTACTGCCATGTTTGGGTGCAGGGAAAGTAGGAGCAGCCAGACTGTGCTGGAGTCTCTTTAACGATGCCTTTGGAGAGTGCCAGAATCGAAGCAGACTTCTCAAGAGAACTGGCCATCACTTCACAATTTATCCAACAGATGCTTTCCCTGAGCTGTCAGCAGAAAAACCTGACTGAAATTCGGCAAGGCAGGACACATCTCCTGCCTCCTTTATCGTCAGCCCTCTCCTCATAGAGCCACGGTGACCCTCCCTCCCTGACCCTAATTAATTCAATCGGTTGTAAAAGCAACACAGTTCTGACACTATCACACATTTTGCAAAGTCTAGGAACTTCTGCATTGTAAGGGGTTTGTTGAGTTGAGTTTTTTTAAACCTACAGATGTCCAGACTAGTAGTTAACATGTGTTCAATTTGCCTTTGTAAATGGATTACCAGAAGTTCAGATTTTTTTTACTACGTTTAATTTCTGCTTTGCAAGATGAATGATCTGATTCAGGTTTCTGGTTTTTATTTCCTGTCGATAGTTCAGTAAAATTCAAAATTACTCCATCTACAGCTAATCTTTCAATTACTTAACGCAGCACTTGCCTTTATGCATTTTTCAAATTTTTATGATGACAAAAAGAGTTTGTTCAGAAATATTTTAAATGCTGCAATCTAAACTATTAGGAAAATAAAAATCCAGAGCCGTGGCTTGTCTCGTGGAAGCTAATAAGAACAATACAGGTTTTGCTCCAAGAAATTCCCTTGAGATTGTCCAGACCATCTATGCTCAGCAACTGAGGGGAAAGGGAAGAGAGGGAAGAAGTAGGGAATAGACAACTCATTAACAGCTAGTGACATTTCATTTAACAAAATAACAGGGAGGAAAAGTTGTTATGAAGCAAGAGACTAATAAGACGAAAGGGAGGGGGAAAAAAAAAAAAAGACAATTCCTCATATTACGTCTGGTGAACCAAGAGGGAAATCTCAACGCCCACAGACTGGGACCAGCTCCAGGAGGGAAACCTTAGACCACTACGTCAACCTTTTACAGTAAACATGTTTTGCAGGTTTATACAGTTCAGCTGAAATAAAAAAAAAAATAAAAAAGAATAATAGTTTCGGAATTGTTTGTGGGGGCCCTAAGCATCACGACAATCTGCCTATGCCAAAGAAAATGGTTTTGCCCCAGTGCCCATCTGCCGGGGAGTCTGGCAAGCAGGCGGGATGCCGCCTCCTGTCAGTGTGTGCTGGAGGAGTGAGGGCTGCTCGCCCACAAAAGTTTCCATTGTACGCCTGCCACATCTGCAGCAACGCGCCTGGTCTGGGCCCGAGGCAACTCCCTCCTGGCCGCCAGCCAACCCAAGTACACCAGAGCAATTTATACCTTTCCAAAATGCAAATAATTCAAATTACAGACATAACACAAAGCTGAAGCAGACACATTTCAGGCATTCCCGTTAAAGTTTACTCTCTGGAATTACCGTACCCAAATGGGCAGTTGTTATACAGGGAAGGGGGGGAGATGGAGTCAGGAGAGGAAGGAGAGGAGGAGGCACAGAGCAAAAGGGAGCAAACGGCTTTTCCAAAGGTCTTATTTCATTCCCTTTCATTTCACTATTTACTTTTACCAAGTGTCTTCTCCAAACCAAATGCCTGGCTTTGTTTTGGCATTTTTAAGATTTATAGTGCAATATTTTGAAGAGAAAGACAGTTCTTTATATAGCTAAAAAAATGTGTTGAGGTATTATACTGGGTTTCTTTTATTGTACGAGGTTTTACAAAATGGAAATAAAACCAAAACATCCGTGCACAGAACCGCAGGGCAGAAGCCCTGCAGAGTCGCCGGTGGAGTGCCCTGCTCCCTTAGGGCCAGCAACACCGCCATTGATCCGACAAAGCCAAGGCTTCACTGGTGAACTATGCCAGGGGCTGGATGAACGACCCTGAGATCCCTCCTCCTTCAAAGAGTCGATGCAGGAGCGCGGCAGTGCCAGGGGAAGGAGAAATCCCCCATTCCACACCGTCTCTCTGCCTGCGCCTGGGCTGGAAGCTGCACTAACAGGTGGCCATCAGCACTGCTGCCAGCTGAAGACACCAGGTTTGTCAGGAAGCCTGACATTTGCAGAACGATTGCTGTTATTTATAGCCATCCCTGCTTCGGGTGTGCTTCACCACCATCCGTTTCTGGGTTGTTGTTTTTTTTTTTTTTTTTTTTTTTTTTTTCGTTGCTGTGACACTCGGAGCACCTGGGATTGCTAATGATGAAAATAACATGAACCTACCACATTACGAGGGGTGGATTTTCAGCTTTGCAAAACATAAACATCAGATATTAACATGGGGTGTCTGAGTGGTGAATAGGCCTTTGTAGTCTGTTCTTATCAACCGCTAGCTCCGGTGTTGAAGGAAACTCTGCACAAGTCCAGAAGTAAAAATACTCTAATTCATCAGGGAATTCCCTGCAGTATGAGTCACGGAACGGCTTCCCCACCACACCCAGCTACAAGATTTCCACATAAAAAGGCAGCACAGAGGCCTGTTTTAACACAGAAGCAACACTAAAAAGTACTTGTGTAAATCTAGCAGCATCAGTTATTCGCACATGGAGCCTAGCAGACCATGACATATGGACTTTCTTCATGTCCAAAGACATTTTTGGTAGCATCTTCCCCTCACCGCTGCCCGTCTTGACAGATCTTCCAGGGTTTCTAGAGCTGGATTTACCTTCCTGCCCCAGGGAACTGCAAGCATAGTGTCACGGGTTAGCAAATTCACAATAGTCAAACCACCAGCATTAACTTTCATCCGAAACCAATGGGCTGCAGAAAAGTGAAAGAATATACAGAAGCAAAAAAATCCAAGCCTGGAAACTCAGGAGAGTATAAACATCTGGCAACCACTTAGACCCTGCCTCTATGAAATGGGCATAATGGGAGTGTGCAGATGTATTTAAGTGATTCCACTTTACTACAGGAGGTTAAAACAGTCTATATTCTTTAGTAGAGCTGTGTTCACTTGAGATATGAGACGAATAGACATTATCTAGGATTTCACTGCCTAGGTACACAGGGTATATTTTATACTCTTTCAGCCTGCGGTTCAACAGAGTCTGACTACACTGGCTGCACTGTAAACCTGTATTTGCATTCATATTTCCAAGTAAAATCGTGAAACAAGCCCTACCCTCCCAAAGGAACCCACTACTTGATTAATGTGTTGTGAGATTACCCTGAACAATAATTCTTATGTTACATCCCAGATTACTTTAACATGTCCACAATAGGCAGGGCACAGATGCAATGCAGTGCCATTCTGAGCTGCTCTGCCTACCTATTTGGCCCTAACAATGCATATTTAAATCTCTGAGGATTGAAGGATTTGCAAGCTTTCGATTTGCACCCCAAGTCCTTTTCACTGGTGAGTACCCTCATGACTTAGACGACCAATCTGTGAACATGTTCAGAAGCAATGGATGGGTTTCCATGTAAAGAGAAGGATGAAGACTTAAAAAATTCACTTTAGTACAGTGGTGAGTGTCCCCATCTCTCAAGTGGGAGACCAGAGTTTGATTCCCCGCCAAGGAGGCATTGGTGCCATTTAAGCGTTGGACTCAATGATCCCTTCCAACTCAGAATAATCTGTGATTACTAAGGCAAAGTCTCATCATTCAGCTATAAGAGTTATCCAGTTCTGTGCAGAGATGCTATCAATTTCCAGCGGAAGAGCAAGCTGGGTCAGGTGTGTGCCTGAGAGAGGCAAGGAGGCAGCTCTGCTGCTTGGAGGGCAGCACTCCTCATGCCAGTCCTGGGCACAACCCACTGTCACTGTCTCACCTGCTAGCACACGTGCTGGCATGCGTGTACTAGTGCCAGATTTCGCAGAGGCAGCAGCCTTTTCTCAGCTGGTCTTGCAGACGGCTTGCTGTGAACAGTATTTCCCCAGCTGGACACTATCAAGGGAAGGGGATTCCACCAAATGAGTGGCATTCTGTGCCTGTGCTGACATACTGGTGCACATCTTGAAGACATTTACAAAGGTCAGACACTAAGGCTGAACCAACACCAGCCAAGCAGTCTGGCAGGGGATGTACAGGGAACATGGGGCAAGAAAGCCAGACAACATGTAGCAATACAAAGCGAGCAGAGAGTAAGTAATGTAAGTGGCCACAATCTTTCTTTTGATCTCCTCAACGGTGCTTTCCTTTCTTGAGATCTCCATCTCTTAGGGCTCCGTGAGCAGCAATATGCCTCCTGGTCCCACACCCACCTTCAGAGCAGCTCTACATGCTGCTGCTGCTCCCGCAAGTGCAATGGCCTGCCCACTGCACCTCATCCCTGTTTGCCTCTACAGCCACCTCAATCTCCCTGCTTTGCTGTTACACCACTTCTGCTACGAGATCACACAGCTGGTTTGATTTTTGCCTCCTTTATTTCCCCCTCCCTTGCCAGGACCCATCTCCCCCCCGCCCCAGCTGTTCTTCTGCCCTCCTCACAGCCTACTGTCCTGCTACAGAGACTTCTCCTACAGCTTTGCTCCCCACTCCTGGCATGCCTTCTGGCATGCATCCATCCATGCGCAGCAGGGTTTAGGAATAACTGACCTATTTTTATTTCCACATCAAAGGTGCTAGATTTGTTTGTGCCTCCTCATAGGTATTCTTGCAGCATAAGAATTTTGAACATTCCTTCAGCAATATACTCTTGCAGTATTGAGCTGAATACTATGTAGACTTAGGTGTGCCTGTCATCAATATGATGTTCTCAAGTTGCTTTTTCTCTCTACTTTACCTTAAATTAACAATAAAAAAGTCATACATCACTCAGGTGATAAAAATCCTGCACAAACTGGATCTTACAGTACTTTGGCATCTGCGCCAGACATATGCTTCCTTCTCTGGTTGCTCAGTTGGGCAAGCCGAAAGCTGAGGGAGTCACTTTGCCTAAATGGTGAGGCTTTTTAGCTGCTTTTACCACAGTACGTCTAACAGACTTAATTATTCTGAGTTCAAGTGTTTGCAAATGAACTGTAATTTTAGTTCGGGTAATTAAAAGGCAGCACCGTGCTGACAACTGACAGATTAGGGTTCACTTTGAGCCAAAACCATTGGAACAACCTGCCAGATACTATTTTCAGCAGAATGGAAGCTGGTTATACAATTTGTGCTCTCTGGCACCTCCTCCTATTCAAATTAACATTGGTCTGAGGGTTTTATTTAACAACTTTAAGTAATTCCAGGTCTAAGACACACAGCTTCCAAGTAATGCTGCAGCTCGACATCCCTGAAAAATCTCTCTTGAGCAGGCAGGTCAAACAAAGCTCACCCAGCACAGCCATCCACCCGCAGTCATGACAGTACTTTATTCTGGCTTTGATTACAGTCATGTCATCTCCTTGTCTTCACAATTTTACTTTCCTCAGGGAAGCGGTGATAGACTGAACCTGTGACTTTGCAGTTGAAACTGAGTAAAACATTCCTAGTCCATCTTCTTCAGTCTAATCTGTCTCATATTTTCTCAGACTATCTCAAACCTTACAGCCAGTTTACATCAAGTTCCAAATTTTTATTCCATGAACGATTCTTTTCCTCTACTTCTGAGCTGGATGCCAACATCACCACCTGTACTACAACTACTCATAGTTCTTTCTCATCTTAAGATATGTTTGATACAAATGCTTTCAACCTCCTTATTTTTTGAGACACACACTCTTCATTTTATTTTTATGACACAACCTCTCATCTTCCAGAAATATCTTGAGAGTCTAAACAGCGAACTTTTGAACAGTATTTTTAATTTTTTGCATCTCATGTCCCTTTTCTTATTTCTCTTATTCACGAAGGTCAGGCTCAATCTTAAAGGTCCCTCATCCTCTCCTCTGGTCTTCCTTCTTGACATCAGCTTCCCAGCAACAAGGCACACCTTAGAAATTACTCATTTATCTATTTCACTCTTAAATGTAATTATCTTTTCTTCCACATTGCTCTTGAAGGTGTAATCTTACTTCCTTAATCGACCTAAAAGGAGCATGCTCTTTTTCGCTCATCTCTCCCCACTTTTCCTGTGATGCCTCCTAAGACATGAACTAACTCTTAAGAATGTCAGGGAAGTAACAGAAGACAATGAGTTGTGCTTTTCCAAAAGATGTAGACATTCCCTCCAAGAAGTTAGTACTTCGAATATACCACTTTGTACTGGTTTATGTAGCAAGGTTTTGGTAGTTGCTGGGCTGCAGGGGTGGAGAAGATTCCAGTAGCTATCCCCATGTCTTACAGAACCAGCTCCTCCTGGCTCCGAGATGGACTCATTGCTGGCCAAACCTGAACCCATCAGCAAAGTTGGTGAAACCTCCCTCGCAGTATATTTAAGAAGGGTCAAAAAATGCTACACAACAGCTGTGAAAGAGCCGGGTAAGAAAAAGTGAGAGGAACAACTCTAAAGACCTCAAAGTCGGTGAAGGAGGGGGAGGAGATGCACCAGCTGCCAGAGCAGAGATTCCCCTGCAGCTCATAGTGAAGACCATGGTGAGGCAGGTGGTCCCCCTGCAGCCCATGGAGAAACCCACACTGGAGCACAGATCCATCTGCGGTGCACTTAGAGCCCATGGTCCTGGCAGGAGCTGCAGCCTGTGAAGGGGAGTCAGGCAGAAGCAGGTTTTCTAAAAGGAACTATGGCTGCGGAGGACCCAGTCTGGAGCAGTCTGTTCCTGAAAGACTGATCCTCATCCTGGAGAACTCATATTGAAGCAGCAGAAGGATTGGTATATGGACTGACCTCAGCCTCCATTCCCTGTCCCCCTGCGCCACTCAGGAGGAGGAAATAGAAGTTGGGAAGAAAGAACTGAAGTGGAGCTTGGGTAGGGAGGCAGAGGAAAAGATGGGTTTGGGGTTTACCTTGGTTTTTCATTATCCTATTCTATTTTTAATTNAGCACAGCGTGGGGCTGGCCACCAGGGATGGGAAGTAGGGAAGAAGCGGCACGAGAGGCCATGAAGAGAAGCTCTGTGGGCGGGGCCGTGTGAGCATGCCCGGTCGCAGTAGCCGGGCCCTGGCTGCAGCTGCGGAAGCGGCAGTGTGGCCGAAGAGAAGTCTAGGGATTCTCAGAGGGGTCTCCCGAAGCAGAGAAGGCACAGAAATGCTTCCCTTTCCTCCCCTGTGCTGTGAGAGCCCATGGGGAAGAGCCTAAGCGGTTCCCCACTGCTCCTGATTGGCTGGGGGTGGAGCAATGGGCATGTCCTGCATGCATATTAATGACCTGCATGTATTTGCGAGTTTGACATTCTGCGAGATCTCTGACATGACCCGTTTCTGGCACATGAGGGGATATAACTGTATTTACCCCAAGCAGAGCCTGTTTTGCCTATGACAGTAACTGTCTTTATCATGACCCATGAGCTTTTNACTGAGCAGAGCTTGGGGACACCCTCTCCCCACTGCGGAGGCAGGGCGAGCACGGTGGTGGCAGCAGCCAGGTGCCAGCTGTAGAAGCAGCTGGGATGGTGCCAACACTGCAGCCGCGCTACGCTGGCAGCCCTGGCGCGCTGGGATGATGTGGGGCTGGGATGACGTGGGGCCAGCACAGCGTGGGGCTGGCCACCAGGGATGGGAAGTAGGGAAGAAGCGGCACGAGAGGCCATGAAGAGAAGCTCTGTGGGCGGGGCCGTGTGAGCATGCCCGGTCGCAGCAGCCCAGCCCTGGCTCCAGCTGCGGAAGCGGCAGTGTGGCCGAAGAGAAGTCTAGGGATTCTCATGGGGGTCTCCTGAGGCAGAGAGGGCACAGAAATGCTTCCCTTTCCTCCCCTGTGCTGTGAGAGCCCATGGGGAGGAGTCTAAGAGGTTCCCCACTGCTCCTGATTGGCTGGGGGTGGAGCAATGGGCATGTCCTGCATGCATATTAATGACCTGCACGTATTTGCGAGTTTGACATTCTGCGAGATCTCTGACATGACCCGTTTCTGGCAAATGAGGGGATATAACTGTATTTACCCCAAGCAGAGCCTGTTTTGCCTATGACAGTAACTGTCTTTATCTTGACCCATGAGCTTTTCCATCTTATTTACCCCTTCCTGTCCTGTCGAGGAGGGGAAGTGAGAGAGCGGCTTGGTGGGTACCTGGCAGCCAGCCAAGGTCAACCCACCATACTTCTTTCCTCCACTGTCTTCAGGCACTGATCACTTCATTAGACACTCAGTTTTCTTATAAGTGCTGTGAATTCCTGTGAGTTTGGACAGAGGGTCCTACTGGACTAATAACAGGAAAAAGTATCTGAAATCTTGAGCTGGCTGTAAAAGTTCAGACACAAAGCTTTGACTGCACAGATACAGCTGCTCGAAGCCACTTAGTCTGCAAGACATGAAAGAATAAACTTGAAGCATTCAATCACATTTTCTATACTACTTAAAAAATTACAGGATTACTCAGGGAAGTGACTTTTGAACATGGATATTCCTTATTTCTCTACTGACCACAGTAAGTATCTGTGATTGATTGATCTCACTCTTCACTGTGAGAGCAACACCCTGGATAAGGCCTGTTGTTGCTGATCCCATCGCACGCATATGGCTGCTGTCCCACTCTGTCTTCACCATTCCCTAGACTAAACAGCCATGAAAAACTGAAACGTGCTGACATTTCCTACAAGCTGCATCACTCCTCCTCTGTGCGCGTGAAAGGGTTCCACCATCAAATGACTCCATCATCTGATGACACCATTTGCCCAAGGATATCTATTTCTGGGCAGTGGCCAGAAACCCCTTCAGCTATCAATACATCTCTAGGAACTAAGTTCAAGTGACCTTCACATGAACTCCATGCTCCCAACTTGTATGCCTTTGAAGTTTCCAGTTTATCTAGTTTCCCACATTTTTAACCTCACTGCACATGAGTCAGCGGGGAATTGCTCAGTGCCAATTGGAACATGTGTCCTGAACTTGGATTAACTGACAGATAAAGACAAAATTATGCAGTATCTGTCCATCTGACTAGAGGGGTAAAGAGAGTTTTGCCACTTCTTATTTATTATGTGAGCTACAGTATGATTACCAGTGTGAAACATGACTCCCTTTTGGCCAGTTGCCCCCTAAACTGTGACTGCTACTGGCAATGGAAAGCAATGGAAAGATCTCTGAGAATGTAAGATCTTTTACCAAATGGAGCTCTGCCAAGACTCAGGACACCCGTCTCCCCATTGCATCACAGCACGTCAAAACAGAGTCCAAACCCTAAGCTCCACACTGTATCTGAGTCAAACCAAAAACCCCGCATGCTTCTCCAACGCATCCGTTCTATCCACATGACACTCAAATGTTTCATCAACATATCATTTTCCAGAACTTTTTGTAAGTTCTCCTGAAGCTAAAAGACTGCATTTAAGTTACCTGCCGTATGACAAGGTATATTCTGCTCACACAACAATCTGGAAAAAGAACTGAATTTATCAGACTGACATTTGTAACTTAAAGAAGCAATTCATTGATTCTAATCTTTGCCAGAAACAGGAATATTTGAGAGGAAGAAAAAAATGGTGAAATGTTTGAGTGGACACTTAAATTCATTGAGCTTCCTTCTTTTCCATATTGGATTTCCTTTGTGCAAACATTCAGCTGACCAAGCTTGACTACACATCTAACGGGAGGCAAACTGTAAGTTTTCCCACTTGAAATACTTACAGAAAGGTATGATTTCCTTTGGCATATATTAAAAAAAAACCCCAACAAACAACTAAAAAAACCTGGTGACTGTGTCCAGTTACCTTTCATCTGCTCTGGTGTAGCCATTACCATTATATATCAGCACCTCCATCTTCTAAAAGCAAAACCTGCAGCAAGATGAAGCTTTAACAGAAAAATCCATTTACCAAAATAAAAAGAAGAACAGAATGAACAGTTTGAAGCAATAACTAAATCTGAAAAGCACTTTAATTGTTTGAAAATATTCAAAAAGAGAAAAATCCCTGGAGGAAATGCTGCTTACATGCTGTTTATTTCTCTGTCTTTCAGGAACAGTGTCAAAGGCTTCGGACACAATAGCTGAGGATATTATGCAATTAGGTTACTGAGTGTGTAGGTGCTGGGATTACTGCTGATTTGAAATTGGAGTAATTAACACCACATTCAAAACCATTGAAGTCTGTAAGTCTGGAGTTACTCTGAGATACAGTGATACAAACTGTGAATTCTAAAAATGTCCATCAAAGAGAGTGATGCATCCTCAAGGAGGTGCATTTGCTACAGGGAAGCTTAGATGCGGGCCTTTGACCAGGACAAAATGGCCCTCAGCATTAATAGCCCAGAATAAGAACTTCAAAGTCAGGGTTATTTGAGAAAGTAATCCCATAGTGAAGTTGGGTGTTACATTTCTGCCTTTTCGCTCTTTAAAACTTGCTTTGAGCTCTCATCGCTATGGACAAAAGCAAAGAAATGGGTTTGGAGCCGTAACTTAACTAATGGTGACTCAACTAAATGATAATTAATCATAATACATCAAATTACTATTTCTTCCCATAGATCACAAATCGGTAATAATGAAGATTCAGTCTGTTGAACCTGATCTCCTAGGTATGTCTAGACTTGCACAAATTCGTGAAGTCCAGAAATACTTAAGCAAGTTCCAGTGCCAAAATGATTCCAGCTAAAGGAGCAAGGAGCAATTTTCAAGCAAGGAGTGACTTTCAGGGTAGATTAACTCTTTCAGATCTTAGTACAAGACTTTATCTAAATCCCCAAATACCTTGGGCTACTCTTTCTATCCCAGAATATCCTACAGAGTGGCAAGAATACATACCCATAACTTTCCTATGCTTTGGTGCTTGGGATTTTTGCTTTGTGCCTCACCACTCAGCTTCCACTCATCAGTTACAGAATATATTTTGTGAACTGAGGGAAGAAAACCAGGATTTTTCCACCGCTCTCAGTTTTACAAATCACTAATCATAATCTGATATACTAAGAGTCTGGTCATTTCTCTTCGCTTTTTGTTCTGTTTTGTGTTTAGTAACTTACATTACCTTAAAAAAACCCAACAACCCAGCTTTGAAAACAAATACAGAGTGCTAGCAGAAGTTTGTACCACAAAAAGGTAGATGACAGATACAGCCTTTTTTAAACACAAGCTCCAAACATCTCTGCATTTTCTGAACATCCCTCAAGATTCTTGTTGCCTGGTAGATTTATAACTTAAAAATTAAATAAAAAGGTTTTTAATTATAAGTAACTAAATCAGTCTTTTATGGTAATTCCAAATCACGATCCATGCAGACGAGTGTGTTAACAGGACACACGTTTTTGCTCCTAGCCAAACACTTCCTCTCATAGCTAACAACCACCAACTTCATCTACTTTTGTAACTAAAGCACACACCTTGCCTCCACAGTGAATCCCAGCCTACAGACATCAAGGGCCCTTGTCAGTAAAAATTTGCAGACTTTTTTATATTTTATAATGTACTAATTCTTCTAATGAAAAACAGACAGGACAACCTGAATGCAGCACCCAACAACCATGTCACACACAAGATACTTCTGAACGTCATAAATAAATCATGATAAAATCATGACTACTAAGAGAGACAGAAAGTGAAAGTAGTTAGAAAAAAACAATTACTAGTGTCATTTTTAAGAGACAAAGTCAATGTGGGACATCCCAGTCTAAGGAAATTCTGAATTTAAAGAGTGGACCTCTCAAAGTACATTTAGCATTCACATTTTCACCACCACTAGGTTTCTTGGATGGTCATTTTATATCATTGTTCATCACTGGAAAATATGGTCTGATGTGCAAGCAACAGAACGTTGCCCAAAATCCCATAAAATAAGGACTCACTTCAACACATGAGAACATTTTTATGGTACAGTAAAAGGCTTGAGCAAATTCTAGTCCATTTCTGAACACTCTCATTGTTTAGCCAAAGGGGTGCCTGAGTGCTCGATCTCAACGTGAGGGGTGGTCCGTGGCTTCACTCATTGGCTACCTCCTTTCTCCTGTGTGAGACACAGAGTCACAAGGCTGCAAGGTCTGTTTTGCTCTGTTTCATTTGCCTCTTGGCTGAACAGTAGCCAGGAAGGGGTTAAGCTGAAAGCACCAAGCCACTGCCTCCCCAGCAGAAGGATTGATTTGATCGTTCTTCAGGGATTCCCTCTTGTATGAGTCACTCCTCAGACTGACTCCCCAGGAAAGGAGGCCAGGATAATGCCATTCCTCCAGAGACTACAACAGCTGAAGGCTAGCCCTGAAGACTGAAAGCCTGGGACTCATGCTTGGAAAAACATTCAGCAGAACACAATGCACTCAGCAGACTTAGAGAAATTATTCAGACAGAAGGTGAGGAGGAGGAAGACGGCAAACAAAAAGTGTCCTCAAACTCATTTGGTTAACTAATTAAGTATGCAGACTGGCAGGACTTTGATGAGCTTCAGGAGATTGCCTGACTCTGCCTGAGTGAGGACTGAAGACATGAGTTCATGAGTATGCATAATATTGAAATTTTACACAAAAGATATATTCTCTTTATGAGCACAATAATTCCTGTGGTCTATTACCATGTAATAGATATGTTTGGCTGCTACCAACCACGACTGTGATTAACATTCCAAATTCAAAAACAAAAGTGGTAAGAGCAGCAAAACTAATGAATGTCTCCAGCTAATCACAAAAGTTCATAACCAGCTCTCTAAGAGAAAGAGAAACTGTGTTGGTGCTTCTTCTCTTGACCTACTTTCACTGATGTGCAAGAGCTGAAAGGGAAAGAAAGAGTTCCTGCTCATTTACAAAAGCAAAGGCTGCTAATGCTTATTCATTTGATACTACAGTGACTCTGCTCAAAAATCCAGCCAGAGCAGTTTGCCACTAAGGCAATGTTGCACTGCTCTTGTTTGCTTCCAATGCATCAAGCTGTGTCAGGCAGCATAGCACAGAACTCACCACAGAAGCCCTGAAAATTCCTCAGCCCAGAGCAGCCAGCAACTTTGCTTTTTATGTGCCATTCCTAGTGCCACAACAGCAAATCCTGGAGGCACTGCACACTCTCAACTTTAAAGGCTCAGCCCCTGCACTGCACCATCGTGAGGCTATACTGCCCTGCAACCACAACACATCTACCGTGAGACTACTAAAACAGGGAAGAGGTTGGAAATCTGTAATTTAAAGATACACAGTTAATATCCTGAATATCCTGTTTTTATTGTGCTTAATGCAAAGGGAGACGGTGTTCAAATCTATACTGTGGTACCTGCTGATGGTGAACAGCATCACCATCACAATTCTTTGGGACATGATATGTCCTTCAAAATTTTCCAACTCAATAAAGAAAGAGAAGAGGAAACAAGTACGAAGGAAAGCACTCCTTAATGTGGTTTCCTTCCTGCAAGGAGACAGATGGACAACTCCACTTCTGACATGTCACAGAATCACAGAATCAGTAAGGTTGGAAAAGACCATAGAGATCATCAAGTCCAACCTATCACCTATTACCTAATCTAGCCAAACCTGTTACGTAACCTGTGGCCATCCTACTACCAGTCACACTAACCCAGTTCTGTGCAGTAAAGGAAGTTTAAATATAAAGTAGACAGTCACTTTCTTCCCCCTTACTAAAGCTAAGAAGAGAGCAGAATTCAGGTTATTCTGATTGCAATACTACCTTCTTCCCTTTCTTTTTTAACTTCCTTAAGAAACAAAAAATATTATTCTGCTGATTTCACAGCCACAGCCCACCTGGGTGCAGTGCAGTGCTTGGGGGTCACAGAAACAGTGCCAGCTGGTTCTCCCTGAGGAGCCAAGGCAATACCTCCACCCCACGCACACTTTGGGTGACTTAAACCTCACCAGTTTGGGACTCCACGGGGAATTTAGGGAAGTCTTCTGCTCTTCTCCTGTGTTTGCTGAGCCCAAAGACTTGGATGTCTTTGCCTCCAGAGCCTCCCCTGCTTGCCCTGCCATTCTGTCCCATGGTCTGATTTCCTGTGCTGCTGGTAGGGGCCACAGGCAGGAGAACAGCATGGGAATCTCGTGGACACTGAGGGTTAAACAGGCACGGTGTCAAAGCCAGTGCTGGCAGCCTGAGGAGTGCCCAAGACTGTTTAAAGTTCAGGGTGTGTGGGGGGGTTGTTCAGTCAGCAGCTGAGGAATCCATAGCTTGTGCCAGCGCCAGGGAAACCCTTTCCAAAACAAGACTCAAAACTATCCTGAACAGTCTCATTTCAGAGCCTGACTTTGACTCACAGCTCTACTCCCACCACCTATTCCCTCAGGGGGCATTCACACACTACGCATTGTCACCCTATGACCCACTTCTCCTGCAGGCACCCATGGCTCCTACAGACACATCCTGCTCCAGCCCCAGATCACACTCTGTGCTTCTTGCCCTACTCCAGTCTGGCCTGGGACCCTTCTCACCAGTCCCACCAGCAATGCACTGCAGAAGCACGCCAGGTAAGGAGGCAGTTGTGTCCTTCCCCCAGTCCTCAAGGGAGAATAAAAACATGTCTTTCAAATGAGCATGTGTGTGCTCCGAGTCCTCCTCAGGCAGCACCTTGTAAACGCCACCTCAGAAGGAGATGTAGGTGCACACACACCAGCAGCAGCACTGCTCTGTCTTCCACAAACTACAGAAATGTTTAAGGAGATGCACCATCTTGCAGGCTTTAAGGGCATGGCACCAGAGACTTCCAATGCCTTTCACAAGTTCTACCTACTAGAGCCATGGGCTACTACAAGAACAAATGCCAAAGGTTGACTTTCAATGCCTCTGTTGTCTACCTGTAACCATGCCTGCTACAATGTGAAACCTCGGCATTAGGCACAGCTCAGATCACTTCCACAGTTTTGCCCAGTAACACGGAAAACATATCTGGCACAGAAGAACATTATTAGCGTATTTATGCTTTCATCACTTGTCACAGACTTTAAAAAGCGGGGGAAAAGACAGACCAGGTCTAGATTGAACAGACATACCTGGTGCTTTCTCCACAAAGATGACTTTGGAGTCTTGCAGAAAGTTATGACCAGTCAGTACCATTTTTTTCCCTCCAGTAACAGGAAAGCTGTCAGTACTTTGCTTCTCCACCAGAGGCAGTTCTTGGGCAGATCTCTGAGCTGAAGAGTTACAAAGAAGATTTACAAAAAAAAAACCAAAAAGGCAACCCCAAACATACACACAAAAGTAAATCTCGCATTAGTAAGTAACTTAATGTGTGCCTTGGTAAGATAAGGTGAGTTTGATACAGAAACAAAGAAAGGTCAGAAGGCTTGCGGGAAACATGGTTCATTTCTAAGTGCCTTGGTTGTAAACAATAGAGTTAAACACCAGGTACAGATTCAAAAGGCTCACAAAGAACAAGCGTTTTAAAACTCAGTTTGATCTGTACTGTATAAAAAAGTATTTTTTTTTCTGAAAATCGATTATTTGAAACAATTTTCTCTTATGCTATGACATACATGCCACGTGTTTACAAGGCAACCATGCACATCCAGAATTTATTTTAGCACATGTTCAATATTTGTTTCAATATACACTGACAGTTCTGCAAACTGTCTTGCAGCAGCAGCCACGGCCCTTGTGATCCAGCTGCAGCTCACATTTTAGTGAGCGTATTTACAAAAGAACCTGAGTGCCAAAGCACACATGGATCCTTGAAAACAGAATCTGGTATTCTTGTGACACACATTTTATTTCCCCTGGGACATGAGAAAATGCTGCTTCAGGGATGATGTGGCATTTTATCCAGATTATACGGTTTTTCCCAGTGCCAGTAAGAAATGTATGAAGTTTTTGGGCACCAGCTTATTCTAAATTCTGCACTGGAAATAATGCTAGCACTTTTTTTTTCTCCTGTTTTCCGTATTTTTTTCTGCAGGCATGTGCCATGCCTTTGCTCATTACACAACACTCAAAGCGCAGTTCCCTGACACAAATTCAAACGGCTTCACATTTAGTGGCTCCTTGAGCTTGGCACCTTTGCACAGACCAGTTCAGGATAGATTCAGACTGGGCTTTATCCTGCTATATAGAAAATGAAAAGCTCTCATAAACTTCAACAGCAGTAGGATGAAACCATGGCTCCTCACATTTTTTCCTCTGCCCACCACTACAGCATGAATGGAGCTAGGGATGATCAGGCCTTCCTCTTCATTTCCTCTGAGAGAGCCCACAACTTACATACCTGCCGGATGTTAAGCTTCCCCCCTGCTCTGTCAGAATCAGAAAGATCCACTGTATGGAATTCAAGAGGATCTAAAAAAAGTGTTTCAGTCCGTTCAGACAATCAAATTAGCATTGAGAGTTAGACTGAAATTCAGCTTCCATCGGTTATGCTGGAGCGTTAAATGACACAAAACAAACAGGTTTTGCTTTGTGTAAGGGCAGCTGATGGGACTAACTGAACAAGAATGATACAGGTATCTTTGGAGAATGCCTCAGTGTATCTGATAAAACGTAGTCTGTGTTCAGTCAAAGAGATCCCAGTGCAGAAACCTGATTTCTGGAGGTTTTCTAAAGCCGCAGGCAGGTTGTGCCGGTGTGTCAGCTGCAGTATACTGACAGCTCCTATTCAAAGGGTTTGGGGTTTTGTTTGCTGGTTTTTGCTTTTTGATGGGGAGACAGAGAGGTGAATAGGACATGAAGTTTCTATAACAGTTACCTTTATGATAAGGAGCCACCAAAAAAGGCCCTGTCACTTCCAGGTCTACTATTAGTTTAACTGCTCTCTACTTTTGCTTTAAGCATGTATTTCTCTACAGCAATCAATGCACAAAGCTACACAATTTTTCTCTAAGACAATGGTCTTCTTTTCTCAATATAAATCACATACTTTCGGAAACCAGATTGAAATTCACTGACTAGACAGGTAAAGTAAAACCAATGCTGGTTGGCAAAGACTTCATATGGGATGGAAGTGTTCAAGACTGTCCAAAAAGTGTGTGCATGTTGCACTTGGGGACGTGGTTTAGGGGTGGACATGGCAGTGCTGGGTTAAGAGTTGGACTTGAAGATCTTAGAGGTCTTTTTCAATCTTATCGACTAAATGGTTGTTTGCTAATACGCAGCAAGATGAGGATGTTTATTGTTACTTACAGCACTCGATGGGGTTGGAGGCTACTTGCAAGGATAGGGTCCTGCCATTGGCCTGAGGGATATGAACCCTGAAAACCAGCCTCACACGTGTGTTCTTCCGACCAATGTCCGTCTCTCCCTTGCGCAGTTCAATGTCAGAATTTCGGAGCTTTAATATCCCAGCACAGTCGATGCTATCCAAAAGGAAACACAGAGCAATTCAGATCATTTCAAGCAGAGTCCAGGAAGATGCGAGTATGCAACATCTTCTTAAAAAGGTGAGTCAGACACAACCCAATGACTAGGATGAACACAGACTTTGTTTAGTCTACTACTTGCATTTACAAGCAGCTAAGTTGGGGCTATCTGTAGTAACAGGTAGTAGCTGCTACTGAGCACACAACTCAGTTCCCAGAGGAAGAAAATCTAAAAGACATTTCCTCCTCAACACATCCTGTAAGGATGGTGCTTAAAGATTAACCAAAGCCCAAAGCAGCAGTGAGACCAGAAAAGTCAGTGGAAGGAGAAGCCAGTGCAGAAAGTGTTACTAACCTAGAATGCACGGTTACTTAGTTACTTACAATTTCACTTGTTACAGCTAATTTGGAGAAAAATCTGACATGATTTTTAATCTAGGGCAAAGTTGTGAAAATGCTCATTAATGAGCACAGTTCTCCCTGAGGTCAGTTCTACTGTCAATTTGTTTGTATTGGAATGAGTTGGAAATACTCCCAAGCTGAGCACTGAGCTGAAGCTCCGCATAAAAAACACCCAACTCAAAGTCCCCCCTCCACATTAGGGAGAAACGTGCTTCTCATCAGCTACAACTACGTATTACTATTTCTGACTTCTCTTTCTTTCTTTCTTTTTTTTTTTAAATTTTGGTTTCCTCATGGATGAGCTGACAAGTCAGGATTTTTGTCAAAGAAAATGTCAACAGAAGAAGTTCCCAGAACAAAAGACATATAAACATATGCCTCAAAACCCACTGCAAAAATACCTCTGCCTTGGCCACGACTACAAAGCCTACATGGCAATTTCTTCTGGGTACTGGTCTCTAGCACGCACTTTATTAGACTGAATATGCACAATTTAATTTTATTTTGCATTCAAAGAGTTTAATTCCCTCTCCAGACCTTTGAAGCTCTGTTGTGAAGTAAACTGCAAACAAGCACTATGGCAGCACAGTTTTGATCTGCATTTTTACTAAAGTATGGATTTCAGAATTTAAAACATGCCCTTGCTGATACGATCAAAGAAACTAATGAAAGTATTAAAGCTCCTCAACAGTGCATATTAGCAGGTGAAGGCCACAAGAATTATGAAATATTTGTACCCATGTCAAAATTCTATGCAAAGATCCATAAGCTATGGAAGAAACAGTGCATTTCTCAATATTGCCTATCCTAGAACAACACTTGTAAAATACATAAAGTTCTTAATGACATTCAATTCAGAGCAAATTAAGCTCAGAGGAGAAAAAGCATAAACTCAGCTTGTAAAGTCATGGATATGTATTAAAATCTGAAGTCATCAGGAACAGCTAAATGTGTAGAAGTTTACACGTGCTTCGATGTTTCACTAAATGAAGGCCTGAACACACAAAGCATGTGTGAGAAAAGTCCTCAGCTCAAAATTCCATTTCATTGTTAGTGCTCCATGAGGTTTCAGAATACTGACGTGCAAGGCTTATATACACCAAAGCATTGTTCCTGGTCCTTCAGAGAGCTCTACTACAGTCTGGCACACATGCCACAAAAATATTCAGCTTGGCTCCCAAACTGTGAAACTACCTTTATGCTAGAGAGAAAGATGATTGAAATGGTAATAATGTTCTTAGATGGCCAAAAATGTGATTCAAACTGGATAAATAAAGGGCCGAATAAATACTGTGCTGGTACAAATTGGTGAAATTTCATTAATCTCAATGTGGCTGTGCCACCTTATAACGAAAGCAAACAGGGCTTGTTACGACTTTTAACAAAATGCACTGAGAGAGGTCCTCAGGTATTGAGTGATCACTCTAAACTCAGCTGGCAATGCAGCTAAACATATTCTGGCTCTTCTATTTACATGAGGCACTGCAGGGCATGTTGTACATGACACTGCAAACCAGCTCCTAATAACCACTACGTGCAGAAGGACTTCAGGTGTCTGATGCCATTTTCCACTTCATTAAGGCATGGAAAACTGCATGAATAAAAAGGAATGAAATTGTGATTTTCCTGTGCTATTTGGTTTGGGAGGGAGGCAGAAATTCTTACTTGCTTTCTGTCTATTTTCCTACTTATCTTTCTATCTCCCCATACATACACAAGAAGGTGCATGCATCTATACATTAACATGGATACATCTATACTTTTACACATATTGAAAGTTGCACTTGTATCAAAGAATTCAGAAATTCCTACCAAGGCAGACATCTCAGATAAGGGTTAGGATCATCTGAAGGAGTGGGGAGACAATTCAGACAAGGGCTAGGATGATTTGAAGGAGTGGGACAAAAAGGACAGGATTAAATAATGTTGAGGATCTTACTTATGTCACATATAGAGAGTGATACTTGAAACCCTTATATGCCATCTATAATGATATTTACCCATGTGTAATGGACTTAAGGAGCACTTAATTATCACTTCTACTAACTCAGAGATCCCAAGACATCCATGCCAGCTTTTCTGCATGGGACTAAACTTACCCCAGTTTAATAACTCCGATCTGTAAATTCCATCACCTTTGTTCTCAGAGGTAACTCTTCTTAGTCCTAAAAGATTTGCTTCTCAACAAATGCTATAAAAATGCTGAGTTTTATTATGTGAGAAACAAGTGGTTTTATTTGTCTCAAAAAACGCACAAGGGTACTTGGAAATGCTCTCTAAGAGTTTCCTTTGACATCCAAAGATAAATTTTAATAGGCCCTGTTCCTTGTGCCTGGTGCGTATAGGAGCAAGAGGTGTCATATTTAGAAACTAAATGCAGGAGCTGAGGTAGGAGATATTTACAGCTCGGTAACTGAGATACTTATTTTAAATGGCAAATAAGCACATTGCCTGAAACTCTAGAATGAAAGCAATCAGTTGTCATAAATATTTGTGAAGTTCATTTCGCTGTTAAGCTGATTAGGGGCCATTTGTCTCAGTAAAGTTTTGAAAACCTACTATTACAGAGAGTTTTAGGAAAAAAAAAAGATAGGAAAAGGAAAATTGTGTACCTCCCCCCAAAAAAAAATAAAAAAAAAGAAACACAGTCAAAAGACATTAGGTGAGGTGACCAAGACAAAACTGCTGGGAGTCAGATATGGTGTCTGCCTCTTACATTGCTCTCATGTTGTTCTCTGGAAGAAGTGGAATTTCCAGGACTTTGGTGTTGGAAAGTATTGTTTCATGGCTGGTGGTGGAAACCGTCTTCCCGGTGATCCGGTGAACCTGGTAGAAGGCATGGGGTCGCAGCAGGCGGTCGTCTGCAGTCCCAATGAACAGCTGTAGCGTGAGCGGCTCGCTTTCTAAATAACCATGTAGCTGGCAAGAGAACAGAAAACGCCCACTGAGCACCATGCACATAAACTGCTAGGAATCAATTAAATTTTTATAAGCGGGAAAACCTAATTCAATGAGAGAACTTGTGACAGGTGCTATGTGTTAAGTTCCCCCCTTCCATTTTTCCTGTAACACAAAATTGGTACAATAAAAAGGTGCACTCAGAAAATGTCTCATTATCCTAAAGGACCTGAGGCACTTTAGATGGGCTGAGCTTTTGAGCACTCCTGCCACATCCACAGAAAGCTTTGCATAAATTCTGCCACAGTGTTCAGCAAAAACCCCACAATGAACAAGATGTTCCCTCCCAATACTGAGGGAGGCAAAACCAATGGAGTTTGCAAGTGGAAAGGACACATTTCACTCATTGCCATGCTTCCTGGGTCATCCCTCACCCAGCAGCAGGCTACTGCTCGTGACTCGTCCCCTCATTAGGGGATTTTTATGCTGGTAAATACCTCCTGGGACAGCATGGAGACAGATCACATATACACGTTTAGTAGCTCACCATGTGTGTCAAATTCTTATTACAATCACACAAAAATCTCATTGAAGCTATTGGGCCTGACCATATTCCAGTGACCACTCTGATGACAACAGGAGTTATTTCTGCCACAGGCTAGAGAGAGAGCAGAAGCAGAGCCTGACCTCATCCGCACCATCTCCTGTAGAAACTACTCTGGGTTCCCACTAGTGTGGAGTCTCTAGACAACATCCCGATGAATGCTGCCACCTGCCACTGAGAAATGAGTCCCACAAAATGCAATTATGTTGCAGTGGTTACTTGTGAAGCCGTGTCCCAGGGGAAGGGAGGACACAGCAACTATAAGAGAGACAAGCATGGGCAAGGTGGGCTGTCCCAGGAGATGCGCCATCCCACAGCAAACATGATCACTTTGTTGTAGGTTTAGCTTCCTCTGGGAATGGTTCAGATGAGTTTGGGCAGGAGTTATTCACCATCACACAATCTGATAAATCAAAATTTACCATGATTAGGTGAAGAGAAACACTTTTGTTTCATGGCGCATGCAAGTTCAAAGCTAAATAAAGCTAAAAGCAAGTGGTGAAACCCATATCAAATATTGCTTTGTATTTATACATTGCTTTCACTCCCCTTAAATATCAAAAAGTAATTTCTGGCTTTCTCTACAGGGTATTTACCCCTTGACAGTAGGAGTGCTATTTTACTCAAGGACTCACTTATACTCCTTGAGCACTGCAAAGTTCTAGCAGGTGCTAACACAGGTATGAAGCCTTCCCTTCACTATCAAACATGCTGAATGGCAACAGGAATGCACAATGGCAATGTTTCAGATACCATGGTGTGCAACGCATGAGCAAGGAAGGATGTTGTGCCTAGCAGTAGAGCACAATGCAGATTTTTCACCCCCCATTTTGGTAAAAAGACCCAGGAGGAAAACAGAAGCATTTTAAATTTAATTTAAAAGTTTGTGGCAATTTTTATACTCTTTCCTAAAGCACACAAATAGTGGAAGGACGTAGGAAAAGGAGGAGGACAAGGCTCTTTTCAGCGCTACGTACATATTTTATCAGTATGTTATCAGCTCTGCATTCCTGAGACACCATACAAAGGCAGCTCAGAGCCAGGGGGTTGTGATATGATTGATATGATAACGATATTTGAGGGGGTTCCACACCAGCATTGTCAAACACAACCAGTGGCCACGGGGAAGCTGCTGTTCTGCTCATCACCACCCGGTCCCCTCGTAAGGCAGCCCTGGCTGCTCAATCACTCCAACAATGTGCACGAGCTGGTCTGGCAGAGTGACCTGGACTTGTCCTGGGTTGATCTTACCCCACCTCAGCATCTTCAGACCCTCAGCAGCAAAGCTGAGGTAACTGAGGAGACACAAGGTATCGCGAGGTATTTTTGGTCAACAGCAGCACATGGGTTTGCAGGGGCAAAAGTAAGATAGTGTGACACGCCAGCCAAATAAATTTCTATGCATTACTAGCGGTCACTTCTCCAGCTCGTCATGGAGGGTGCTTTTTATGGAGAGTGTAAAATTAAAACAAACACATATTGAATTACAAGGCCACTTAAAATGTAAAAATAGACTAGCGAGTAACTCAAACCTCAATTCAGCAAAAGTAAAATCTCACACCAAGGTACCCATGTGTTTTACTGAATACAGGCAAAAGGGACAAAAATGTTGGTCTTGCATTGGGTTCTGCTATTTCAGATTTTATCTTCAAATCTGAACTCAGCTGCTGCCATATCTAGTAACCTACTGCTGAGTCTCAGCTTGTGCTTTTCCCACAGGTTTCCTACCAGGAGGCAATCAAACACCCATAGTCCGTAGCTTTGCACACCGGCCCTCCCCTGAGAAGAGTCCACATGCTGGAAAATAAATAGTAAGATCTCAGATACATGTTTTGCATTGTTTTGTAAGGTTTGTGATCTTCAAACTAAATTTATGTTTGCTTTTTTTCAAGGCCCTGTCCTAGAGCTGTTCTGTGCTTTTCTTTGGATCCATTATCCCCAGTTACTGCCGGACTTGGAAAGTGCCAGGAACATCCAGAAAGACGAATGTAATCACTATATGCTTGATTTTGCTCCCTCAAAACAGGCAAAACTCACACTCATGTCACAAGTTTTATGTCATATTCTGTGGTACAAGGCATCTGATCTCCAACTTGTATTTCCATTTGAGTTTTACTCATCACATCATGTTATTGACTTTGATATTATTTCACATAAGTGCGCATGCCAACAGAAGCAATAAAAGAAAGCGATGTAAGCATTAACATTTAAAGGGCCACATACTGCGAATGACTTATTCTAGATTATGCACCCAGTGCACAATTTCTGTGACAGACAGCACTGAACTTCAGGAGTTTTCAGAATGCTGCAGATGTCTGGAGAATGGACAAGGTCCTGCTGACTCTAAGCTGGGCACAGTGAGAATATTCTACAGTTCCCCCAAAACCTAGGAGAGGAATATTATTGTCACATCATTCAGCAAGATGTCAAGAGGAGTAGTGGCAGTAAAGGCAGAGCTGCAGTAGTCCAGGCTGTTAAACTTGCCAGCATGTAAAGGGAATATCAAACAAGATCAATGTAGAATGGAATGGGGGAAAAGGGTGACTGAGCACTTTTCTTGGTGAGGAAAGATCTCGCATGTTCACATCCATACATATTTTCCACACATGCTCTGGGATACTGTACTGGTGGTATAGCGATTCAGTTTCCTGGCGTGCAACATGGGATGCATGCGTCAGACACCCTATTTTTATCTTTTTCTCTGTGTAACACAGTCCAAAGCTCTTAATAACTCAGTGACTGAGTATGGGTGACAAAGGTGCTCTTGGCTACGGCATTCGTAATAAAGGATGTGTCTTTCCTACTAAGCATGCTTTGCTTGGCAATACATAGATCCAAGTGGAAAGATCTGTACTTTCCCCTGCTGTGAAAGTGTAAAAGGAATTACTTGCAAAACACGATCAGGAGGATGATGTTTTTGAATGAGTTTCCCTTCCCAAATAAAGGCAGTCATACAGCAGTCACCTAGTTCAGTACAAAGGAAGATGCAGGAAAAACTTCAGAATGCAGATAAGACCTCTGTGGCTATTTTGTTTGGTTTTGAAACTAAAGTAGGTCATATTCTCTTGTTGTGACCAACCACTGACTACCCTGTTCTTTTCCTTTTTGAGCAACACTGCTAAAAATATTTGAACAGGTCTCAAACGGTATTTGCATTTATATTGTCTGAAGCTGCAGAGATTAAAATCAGACTTAGTTGTGGGCCTATTATACACTCCTCTAATTTTATGAGAAGCAATGTAGTCACTGGTAATTAACACCAGAACAGGACCAATTGCAGTTAAGCTCTTTGCCACTTTACATCATCTTATGCAAGAGCGAGGGAAAGGCTGGGCAACTGCGCCACTACATTAAGCTTTCCTTGGGATTCCTACACCTCTCCATCATCGCTTTCCCAATGCCATCTCCCACCAACACCTCTTGATTCTCACCAGTCGATTGCTGCTCATCTTGGCACAGGGTGTCAAAGCCAATCCCAGCCTTTCCCTGGGGAGATACCTTGTGCACCGTGCGTCGGCACTGAACGCCGGGCATCTCCCTCCGGGGGTCAGCAAAGCATGAGGGAAACACGGCAGCCATCAGACTCAGGTTTATCACAGATATGAGCAGACTGCCCAGATTCCAAAAGTGTGCGTGGTGCGTGTCTATTAAATCTGGCAATTGGAAGTGATCAGACCTCAAAACAATGAGCAGGAGGAGGTGAAGTTTTTCACCTCAACACAAGCACTACGAAAAAAAAAAAGGCCAAATCTCCCCAAACCTTGCTATAGTTACCAAATTTTGAGGAATTTTTGCAAATGTCACATCTAATAATTCAAAAGCTATTTTGGCTTCAGCGGTTATTCTACAGTCTGTGAGGAAAATTTCTATTATTTAAGCCACAACGTTTATTTTAAGAAACTCAGCTGAAATATTCTGCATGCTCCCTTCCAAGTGCTTTATGCTTTTGGCATGCTGAAGCATCTGTTGAAATGCTCAGAAAGCTACCTGTCATAACAAAGAGCCCTCTGTGCCTGTAGAGGCTCCTGGAAGCCACTGAAAAAACTACCCTGTTCTCACGGGACACACCAGCCGGGCACACTGCACCACCCATGACATCAGCCAGGAAAAAAGGGAGCTATACTATGTAACAGCTTTGAAGGGTACTTACTGGGAGTTTGAGGAAAAGATTGCAAAAATCCTAGAGTGCTGCATTCCTCCAGACCCAGACTCTGTAAATACGTTGAATGAACATTGGGGCGTAATTTAGAGCTTAGCCTGTCCCAATGCGTCCAGGGCAGAGCTCCCACTAATAACAAAGCATGACCTTGGACTTAGTATTCACCTATTCACCCTCAGCGGCTTGTGCTTCAGAGTCTTGAGGTTTCTAGGGGCTGCATCCTTAAGGATAATGATGTGTCAAAAAGACCCATAGGTAACGTCCATATCAGCAACACCCCTACAAGTGTGTATTTTTGCTCTTTGTATGTTTGGTATATAATAAAAGACAACAAGTAAATACACCTGTTTACGCCACTAAAAATATTAAGAGCAATTACTACATTTTCTTATATGACCATGTAACTGATGGACATCTTGCTTGCAGCAGGTACTGCAGTGCTTATGCTCAGCAACGCACATCCACCTGTCCCATCTGCATTTCCAGAACTGTTCAAGGAATACCTGAGTCAATTTAGAGAGAACCATTAGTGAGACTAACTACCCAGTCTGGGGAAAAGGGGCTTCTTTCCCCTTTCTCCCCATCAATGTTTTACAATGTAATTCCAATGCTTTCTAGAAAAGGTCAAACAGAATAAAATCTTTAAAATAGTGACATTTTTAAAGTAATTGCTGCTGGTCCCTTTAAGTTAAACTTTTGGGAGCTAAACACCAAATAGCTTTATTGCTAACTTTGTCAAGCAGCAGGTCTTTCTTTTTTTAAGAGTAACTGCACGTGATGAATGATAAAATGAAACAACTGGTCACGTTTTAAAAGTGTACCTAATATATAGCCTCAATAAAATACCATCAGTGTATCACTGAGTGCTCAGTGTCCTGATTTTTTTCTTTAAACCAAATTGAAGATCAAGTTTAAATTACCAAGGAAGTGCACAAACATTTTGGCTATTGATTTCAGCTGTGAGCACTGAGTATGCATAAAAATTGGGTCATCAATCTGATTTTCAAGAAAAAGAATTTACTTTTAGCTCCCACGTAGGAGCACTCGAAGATATCATGGGTTTAAACGGCAAGAGGGAAAAGTTGATCTTGCGGGCAATGACTGTCATGTGAAGCACAGGCACAGAGGGTGAGGTCAGGAGACCTGGGCATCTATTCTCGTTTATGCTGCAGAGATCCCGCCCGACCTCTGCCTGGGCAGCCACCAGACTACCCTCCTGCCGCACTCCCAGGCTGCAAACACTCAGGGACTTGCTGACGAAGGCCCAGGGAACCAGCAACCTATGTCTCTGGGGAAAAAGAAACAGGAAAAGACTGCCTTCCTCACTGCAAAATTCCTTCCACCTATTTTAACACATTTTGGCCCTGAATCCCACATGTCATAGGAGGTGGCTTATGGAATCAGCTCAAATTCCCCTCAACATCTTTACTCAAGAGGGAAGCTAGGCAGTCCTCCTGCAGATCTGGGAGTGCTCTGCATGCTGCAGGGCAGGGCCACAGCAGGCAGCTATACCCTGCACTACAGAGCACATCCAGGCAGGAGCTGGCAGCCTACAGTTTGGAGATTCAGGACCCCACGGATCAAGAGGCAAGGGACTCTGGCAGTGCCGATTTGGCCAGACAGGCAGCATCCACAGATCAAACCAACAAACCACTGAGGCGCGTGGCTTGCTTGGGGGGTGCTGCAGCATCCCTGTTTCTTTCCCGCTGTTTCTCCCCACCTTCAAACTCACACATTGCAGGTGTACGTGTTTCAGTCACTCATGTGCCCCGTGGGTTTTTTAGATCTCTGGCCCAGAACACTAGTTGTTGTGTACCTAGGCCCGAGAGAGGCACATCAACTTGACCAGAATGACCACCAACCTCTTCCTTTTGCCAGCAACCAGGTAAGCAATAGGAGATGCTTGCTTTTGGATGAGGTGCAAAGCTCAGCTCCACACTCTTTGTCAGTGTGTACTCAAAATGGAGGTGTTAAACTTGGGCCCCTTGTATGCTCCTGTGAGAGTACAAGTCAAACAAAGAGAAGCATCCTATCCAAAACAGGAGACAGATTTCAGAATAAAAATACCCCAAACCAAACCAAAATACACCAAAACAAAATAAACCCCCCTAAACAACCAAACACAAAATAAAACATCTCCTTAGGAGCTGAGGTGACCCTCTGGCTGCGACAGATTTTGCTGAACTTTATCTGACACAGTTAAGCAAAAAAGGTGAATAAATTATGCTCCATGTGACTAAATATGTTCCTACTCCTTAGTCCTTCACTTACTCAAAAAAAAATTTTAACAGGAATCCCTACAGTTTTTTGTGCGACCTTCAGGATTTACTTTTCCTTTCTAAAACTGATTTTTCTTGGATCCACTCAAACTCTGTTTCGAGAACCAAAAGTAGACAGAGCTGGTCCACAAATAAAAATAAGACGGCTTGCTCCTGCAGAGGGCCAAGCCTGAGCCGAGGGCAAGAGCTGGATGGGAGAAGGGTGAATGGAAACAGCAGGAGAGTGTTTTATGTGGCACTTTCTAGTGCTGCCACTTGGACCTTAACTCAACAGTGCAGCAAAAGAGCAGCTGTTCACATCATGATGAATAAAGATCTATATAAAACTTCCAGCTGCAAATACGCTGAGGAATTATTAATCTTAATGTAATAGAGATGCTGTACACTCAGTCACTGGCTCACAAGTAATTTCAGTCTCTATCCAGGGAAAAACAGCCTTCGTGGCTGCTGGCTCTCAGCACAGCCATGAAATCTCCTTGTCTAAACAGCCATAAGACACTGATCCTTATTTCTGGGAAGGATTTTCCTCCTCAAAAAGACCTAGAAACCAACCCAAGTCACACTCCTCCTAAAACTATTACACTCATAAGAGGGATGCCCATCAGAAAAAGAGTTATTAATGAACGAGTTTCTACATCCTGGGCACCTTATTAATTGAGACACTGGGAAATCATTAATGCTGTCATAACATCTTCTATCATAAGACCAAAGAAATGTCATTCCCCTAATCCTTGTTGCCTTATCATGCTCCAAGAATTAAAAATCCAAGTTTAGGGGTAAGTCCAACACAATAGTGCTCTCCCTGAATCTACCCAACCTTGCACTCCGTTTCCACTCAAACATTTGCCCTCAGCATCTATAGCAGCTTTCACAGTGTCACAGTGTTGACAAGGTTGGAAAAGACCTTGAAGATCATCAAGTCCAACCTTTCAGTCTGGACAGTCACATCTTATGTAGGAGGACAGTCACATCCATGGTCATAAATGAGTTTAAAAAATCAGTTTAAATGAGTTTTAAAAACGAGTTTAAATGAGTTTAAAAAAACAAACAAACAAACAAATTACAAGAGCACTGTAACAGGTATTACAAATCCTTAGGCAGATACTCCAGGCAAGCTTGTGCTTGTGAAGCTGCCATTCGTCATGCTGCTGACGCGTTGCTCACACCCAGCACGCTCCCGTTTGTGGGTGTGCACAACCTGGCCTGGGATCCTTGGGCGTGTGCCGGGTCCCGTCAGTGCAAGTGGGATGGGCATGATGCCCTTCATCAATGCCTATCCCAGCCATGGTACAGCACCACTGCCAACATCCTTCAGTGACTTTGCCAAACCCAAGACACACCCTCAACGTCACATTTTAACTTGGTGGCTCACTAGTGCTTCACTAACCGTATGACTTAGAATTCTCACTGTTGTAAATTTGAGGGCAATGGGGTGCCTATCTACGCCCAGGGATAATCTGACTAAGGGTCAATGCTTTTGAGGAGCACATCAGGACAAACACTGGCTCACACAGGACGGGGGCAACACAGCTCCAGGCAAAAAGACTTTGGGGTTCAGAGACACTAGTGAGACAGTACTAGACCAGAAATGGCTACTTTTCCTCTAAATTTTAACTCCTATACAAATGACATTTATTTAAACTGCTACTGAAGACAGAAAGCTGGGTCTATGTTTAACGGCTTTATATCTGTAAATATTTGGAGAGCTATAAATACTGAGACATATTCATAATATGAATATTCCACTTACTGTTCTGTTGCCATGAAAATTACTATAAATACACTGCCAAGTTTTAATTTCTCTGATTTGCCAAGAACTCATTTAAAAAGATTTAAAAAAATCTTATGTGAGACATCTTGCTATTTAATTGGAATCAAAGGCCACAGTACAGAGCAGGAATGGAAAACTCGGTGATGGAGGGAGACAAAGCATGTAGTGCACTAGCAATCTATAGCTCTATATGTCCCAAGTGAGAGTTATTATAATCAGATAGTCCATGAGTCAAGCCCTGACTGCTTTCTGTGTTTGGGGAAAGGAAGGAGAGTGAAGAGAGGCTATCAGAAGGTCTGAAATAAACCTCCTTGCTTCTTCTGCAAGTCACATGAATAGCAATGGCTTTCAAATTTCACAGCACTCCTGTCCATTTTTGGATTTTTTTTTTTATGTAGGATTAAATTAAAAGAAAGAAACCATTTCAAGGCATTTATGAAAGTGCAGAGCAAGGACGTTTTAGGGGATGATGGAGCAGTGAGTGATTACATTCCCATCTCCAGCTCTGACAAAAAGTTTTTGCCTTATGAGAGATATATGACTTGATTAGAGCAGAAAAATAATTTGCAACAACTTCTAACATATTTCCAGACTCTTTTACAGTTAATCAGTTTGTGCTTCAGCCTCCTTATAGAACAAAAGCTGGTAACCACAGTGCAAGTGGCTGGGTAACCCTTCCTTCACAAGGAAAATTCAGCAATTCCAGCCCTCTGGTTCCAATCGTTGTGCAATTTACACTTACATTCCTAAGGGAATAAAGGAGATTAATGCGATCTCATTGCTCTTCAGTACTTCTGTCTGTGTGTGTATGTTCCTCAAGCCAGGTTCTGCGTCTGTTGTTTCATATTGTGCTTGTTGTCATCACATGAAAAAGATTCATAAACATGCTATTTGTGACTCCTGTCTCAGAGCAGAAGGCAGCAGTGACTTTGCCAGGTCACTACACCCTTGTGGTCCTACTCTCCTTCCTCAAGCCACCTTTGATCCATCTGGTCCCACAGCTCAAATTACGATGCAGTTTTATCTGAGAACATGCCTTCCATGGAAAGCACTTTGATGCAGCAATAAAAATAGGTCAGGTATACCTTATAGCTTGGATTCCATGTCTTGACCTCCAGGACAGTCTGATTAAACTATGAAAAATCTAGAGAGGCTGGATTCCACACTGTGAGTTGTTTGAGAGCAAGTGTGATGATGCTGGTGGATGTCACTTTTTTTAACCAAGAGAAACCCTAAATGGATGGAACAGACCAATGAGCAAAACATGAGCTGCTCTGCCACAAGGCCTACAATGAACTGGAAGGCCTGTGATCTCCAACAGCTAGTAAATAAAATAAGCATGAAAGACTCCTAGATAAACTTTCTCAACATATAGGGACTACTTTCAGCCACTCGTTCTAAATATTGTCACGTCGAGTAACATTATTCAGCAACAGCTGTTGCACTAGAATTTCTGACTAGAATATTGACAAGTTAATACCACAATTCTGTTTAAAGCCAATAAGACAGACAAATAAAATGTTGCAAATATTAACAGCAGAACTTGCCAATAGAAGCTTTATAGAGTAGCTTATTTGCTGTTGCAAATGGATGATGCTCTGCTCCAGTCAGTGGAGCATGACTGGGAATTGAGCAGGATACTTTCTTCTTTGCAGGGAGGTATGATGAGGAAGTAATGGTGAGCAGGATGTGTGTTTTTATACCCAAACTAAGACTAAGCATCTCTACCAACTTGCTGACTTCAAAGACGAGGTTCTAGTATGGGTCAAGTTCCAATCCAGAGACAGGAATGCCAAGGCACTGCTCCTCCCAGTCATACTAAAGCCTTACCTGGGTATCTAACCTAAGAAGTACACGTCAGTCCAGGCAAGCTGGTAAGATTTTAAAGCCTGCTTAGCATAGTTACAAAAATTGTACATGACATATCAAGTCAAAAGAAAAAGAGAAAAGCCAGATGATTCATGCCACATAACTTTTAACACACACAAGCTGGACAGTAGACACCTTGGCTGCCATCAGCCAGCAAAATGAGACAGGCACTCCGAAGGTGTGACTTACCCAGGCTGCTTCAGATGTTCACATCAGAATAAAATTAATAGCTCAGTAAACTGTACACTGACAAGCCTTTCCCTGATTACAGAGAAACTAATGCAATTAACTGAGCTGCAGACATCTAACATAACTCAGACCTGCCCCTGTCCCCTGTCCAGACTGCAGTTCAAAGCATGAGTGTCCCACAAAGGGCAGTGCTGCAAGAGAGGCACACTGTGCTTCACCCAGACAGGGAGCAGAGCTCTTCTGAGAAGCCCCCCGCAGTGGCAGAGCCCACTACAGACATAACACTCTGCACTTCACCATCCGGCATTTTGGTTTGGGCAGTCACCCACAGCTTTCCACAGTTAGGGTACGAGATCATTGACTTGACAGGCAGTATTTTGCAGTCCTTTTCCCTCCCAGAGGGAAAGGTCAAAGTTAGCTCCACCACAGCTTAAATACTGTGCCTCGGCCTCTCCACCCTGAGTTTGGAGACCTGTTGTAGTCTGGGCCTAGACTCAGCCTCAACACAGGCTGGGCAGAATATTGTCTTGGCTGGGAGACAGACACTTCACCATCTCCCCTCACAGCCTTCCTCCCTGTGCCTGAGACGGGACTAACAACCCCTCCCTCCCTCAGAAGGAGGGAGGCACCAAGGAGCAGCTCACTTCCCTGCGAAGACTGCAGCAGCCCTTCTAGTCCTAGCAGTGCTCCCAGATTCTTCTCTGGAGCACACTGGAAATCCCAAAGCAGCATCTTTACAGTTTCAGTGGCCTGGCTGTTGCCATTTCTTTTCCAAATTGCACTGCATGTTAAAATCATAATAAAAATACAAATCTGAGCTGTGTTCCTGCAAATGACCATGTTTGCATTAAATTTGAATCTATTACATACCTTTTTCTACTATAAAAAGGGGAAAGAGAGTTTGCTAATACTTGGAGGACTTAAAAGCCAAATTTCAGCATATTTTTCTTTATTTTTACTCAAATTGGAGCATGAAAAATGCTTTTCTCACCAGACACCATTTTCCTACAAACATTGGCTATTACACAGAATCACAGAGTATTCTGAGTTGGAAGGGACCCCCAAGGGTCATCAAGTCCAACTCCTAAACGGCACCACTGCCTCCCTGGTGGCCAATTGAACCCGTGTCTCCATCGTGAGAGGCGGGAACACTCACCACTGTACCAAAGTGGCTTGGCTTCTAGGTTAACACTGCCCTGTGATTAGATCAACTACCCCTGTAACATCTATTTGGGCTAAGAATTTCAGGGGCTTCCTTCATGCTAGAAAAACAGCAGAGCCGTAGCCCCGTGCCAGCGCTGCCATTGCATTGCCTTGTTCTTTGCAAAACATGTCCAGACAGCTTCCATCTCAACTAGGCCCCTTGCAGCCAGCAGTAGAGCTATGTCAGTTCATGTATTTTTAAGGTTTTCCTTACAACTGTGAGGGATTAGGAAATGAGGCTTTGATGTATTCTGGACATGTGCTTGAGATCGCCTGTGTACCTAGATGCTAGCACATATGCTTGCAAGTTGTGGTCTAAATTTGTTCATCCTTGGAAAAGGATGTTTGCAGCTATGGGTGGAGTTTGTGTAAAATTCTACAACCACATGCCGTTTTGTGGTCAATAATACTTTATAAGCTACATTTCGTAAAAATATTCAAGGCTATATTGAAGAATACTACACTATTGCAGAATAAGAGCTACAATACATAAGAATTATGCAGAATTAGAACTACATACATAATACAATAATGGAAACAATGTAATTGCACAAGAAGTGGTTGAAAATTAATTTGAAAGCTATTCAGAAAATTATTGCAAGATTATTCAGGATTATTGATTAATAAATGCCATCTATACTTCTTTTCTTTTGAAACTGAACATTCCAAGCCATTTTGTGAGTTCCTGCACCTACAGGGAGATACTCACATATTTTATATAGCTTTTTAAAATTCTGATACAACAGGCACAACGTATAAACAAGGCCCTTCCATGTTGCATTGTGTTTCAACCACATCAAATACTTTCCACAGTACAGGAGATGTTACAATAGCTTAATACAAAGTTCTGCATGGAAAAACAGGATTTGGGGGGGGTTAGCTTCTTTCTCAACAAGTCATATCTTCTGTCAACTTCTCTAAGACGAAAAAGCAAACCGACCTATACCAGTTACACTTGTTCAGCACTTTACATCTTTTAGACGTGCTGTTTCTGCTCAAGTCAATGAGAGCTTTACAGCTAAATCTAACCCTGGATGCTTTGCCAATTTTCTCTGGTGTTTTTGTCCTAGAAGTGCAGGCACTTGGTACATATCTACCAGTGAGACTGTATTAAAAGCCACAGCAGGTAGAAAATAATAGAGCCCAGGGAAGTTTTGGTTTTGACTCCCCTCGTAATCAAAGCTATGCACAAAGCACAATGAGGCACAGTAAATAAAGACATTTCACACAGACAAGCATGAAAATCTTCCAAAACAAAGAAAATTAAATTATCTTTCAACTAAAGAACACACTGTAGTGAAAGACTAAATGAGTGATTCTAATTAAAACCATGCTGTGAATCTCCTGCTTTCAACCACAAAAAAAAAAAATTTAAAAATCAGCTAGTGTTTGTGCATGTACAGCCACCCTCCAGAACCAGTCAAGCAGCTTTCCAGCCAAACAATGCAAGACACAGCATCTCAGAGCCACAAAACATATTGAAATTATTTCCATAGCAATCATAACAACCACGTGTCAGGCCAGGATATGCAGGGAGAGGGGTGACAGCAGGAGCTCATCCCCCCAGCGGCCCCAGGCACCCACGCAGGATCCATCCCCTGGCTGCCCGGCTGCATCCAGCGCCCGCCGGTGCGTACCCACCCTGTGCATGGCAGCTCGCCTTGGCAGCAGGCTACTTCATCCAAAACAGCCACCCGCACCCCTTCTCTGCCCCGCACTCGGAAGCAAAGCGTGACATCCCAATGTCCGCCTGCGCTGCTAGTCCCGACCGCCGGCAAGCACAGCCACCACTGCACAAGCCCTGCTCGAGCTCCTTCATCCTGACATGTCGCAATCGTCTTGGGCTCAGGTCTCGCTCCTTGCAGCGCTGAACGAAGCAGCCGTCTCAGGTGAAGACACTAAGAGGGGGATGAAAACGTGGGACTAATGCTCAGGGCTTCACGCACGGCTCAGCTCCGAGCAGCCCTCCAGAATGAAACGTGATCTCCCTCCCAACCTGCTCCCTTCTATTTATCTGTTTGTGCTGCCACGATATGCTGCGGGCTTCCTGAACGCCAGCCACTGCCCTTTCACAGAGCTGAGGGGACAGCAAGTGTGGGCATCCATGTCCGGCACAGAACGAGCATGATATGCTGATACTGCTGTTCTCATGCGGGCACAGGGACAGGAATCAGCTAAATACAGCAAACTTCTGTAAACAGTCTAAATTACGGACTTAAACGACACGAAGAAAGCTACAGTTTGCCCAAAGACAGCGGAAAGTAACGGGAAGATTTTGGACAGTGATGGAATGCTTGGCCCCAGTATGATCTAAAACACCAAGTAAGAGCTTCAGAGACACAGAGACTTCACAGCCGTTGGATGTGGACAGGCACAAGAGTGGCAGAACAAAAAGAAGATGCAGTCACGTACAGGATCCCAAAAATCAAAGGGACCGAAGAGAGGGTCAGAGCAAAAGGAGGATCCAGTTAGCAGCAAACACCTGAAAACCAACAGAAGGAAGCAGCAACATATGGAGAGCCTGCCCACAATGCAGCAGATTTTTTAGAGGGAAAACTTAATAGATCTACTGAAAAGCATTAAAGAGGTCTGCAAGAACAGAACGGAGCTACTGCAACTTGCTCCCCTTTATCATGCTATTTTGGGGCAGCTGGCAGCCCCACATGCTCATGTGTGACACCCAATCTCTTGTAACACACGTGCAAGGCAGTGAAAGTGCCTTAATCCAGATTTTGCAGCCAAGTAACCTAAGCAACAATACACTGCACAATTAATTGCCAGTTAATCAATGTATTCTTTCTCAGCAGAAAGCTTGAGCGCATATTTAACATTTAATCCCGATTTACGAAAAATTAAAGATGTATTTAAGTGCCCTGTTTCTCTGTAACAGATTGCTTTGCTCAATCTCTTACATTTTTTTTCCCCCTTACATTACTCAGAAGTGGATGAGCAGTACTTTGACACAAGTAGAATGGCAAGTGGCAAGGGAGCAGCTCTCCCTCTGGTGAAGACTGTGGGGTTTTGCCAGGATTCCCATTTGGTTCCAACACCATGTTGTAAGTGCCCCAAAGAGCAAAACTCATTGAGGAGGACAGCAGTGTCTCTAACTCTCCAAAACGTCCCCACACTACGACTGCAAGTGCTGTTTTCTGCTTTGAACAGGGCTGCATTTGAAACCTAGGCAGCAGACTTTTAAACCCCAAAGTACATAATGTCTGTGTGCAAACCAAAAGCAGGAGTTCCTCCACTTTATTGGGTACTGAAACATTAAAAACAGGTGTTTAAAAACTGTATTACAAATCTGTCTGCAACCTATATTATTTTTACCACATGCAAGTAAATTGATCACTAGCATGTTTCAACTGTTTCACTGAAAATAGGCAAGTCCTTCTAAATTATTTCTTAAACATGTGGAGGGAGGAGAAAGTTTATTTGATTTCACTGCACTGACAGCCTGCAACAAATTTTATTTATGTGCATGTATATAGCAGATGCTGTAATGGATCATCTCCCTTTCACGGCACGTATCAAAGGAGATCTTGAGCTATTCTTCACCAGGAAAGAAATGATAAACCCCTGCTCATAATGAAAGCTGCAACATACTTCAAGAGACCAACTGAGTAATTTGACACCATATTTTCCACTGATTCAGCCTGTTAGTTGAAATAATGACAAATTAAAACGGAAAATCTACATTATAACCACATACACTGACATTCCAAATCACAAAGTATATTAAAGATGTCATTTTTTATTCCTTTTACATATAAAAATTAGAAAGTATAAACCCAGAAATTCCAGTGGAGTTAGGCTGGTGTGAAAAGGATCTGAAATTTGAACAGGTCCCCAGTATATTTTCATACAGAACGTATGCAATATAATTTTCATGATATATAAATGTTATGTAATTTGGAGTACCAAGAAGCAAAAACCACCTTTGCCCTGAGATACTACTTTTAGAAACAGAGGACAGATGTCTAGTTGCCAAAGCAGACTTGTGAAAAATTAATCGCCTGCCTCATGCAGGTTAGCACTATTTGGCAGGTAGGCTAGCACAGCTCATAATGAAGCATCTGGCTTCTGGTAAAGTAGACTTTTAACTGTGTTTCATTTCAGCTTTTGAGCACATGTCAATGTGCAATAATCTGACAAGTCTGGAGCAGATTTGCTGATTAGTAACTTTGGTGTAGGTCTTCTCAACTACAGCCAAATAGTTGTCAGGTGAAAACTGTGGTTCACACCCAGACCACAGCATCACATATCACCTAAACCTCCCCGAAAAGACATTTTACACCCAGTTGTCAACATATCACCCATCCAGAGTCCTATTTTCTTTAAAACAGCTAAACTAAGAGTCAGGAACTCCCTAAGCGTGTGTTTGAATTAAGTTGGGTAAGCTGTCTGACTTCAGGAGTACTCTAATATGACTTTGAATGTAATTTGTTTTCAGGATGGATTTTTGTTGGGGGGTTGGGGGTGTTTTTTGTTGTGTGGGGTTTCTTGTTTTTTTGGCTTTGTTTGTTGGGTTTTTAACTAAAGTCTGGTAATTTGAAGCAAGTAAAAGATCTACCCATGTTGCATTTTTCCTTAGAAAAAATGGGTACCCATTTCTAGAACTAACGGTAGGTTAACCAAAAGCACCTCCAGCTTCTTCTCTGCTTTCTGATTCCGTGACTCTCATCATTTCTAGGGGTTCCCCCTGATGCATGCATTTTCATTGTGGGGGTGCTCCTACCACAAATTTACAGGGAGACATCACCACCACCAATTGTCCTTCTGGGAGATCCATCACTATGCAGATGCAGGGGCCATTTTTTAACAGGAATAGTTGAGACATTGGAAAAATATTTCTAAAAGATAAGGATCTGTTAGAGCAAGAATTCAGCAATTGCCAGTTTTTGTTTGTTCCACGGTGACCATTTTTAAAGTTTTTAAATGTGGCAAAACCCTCAAGTATGTCACTGGCTGATGTTTCTTTCTCTTCTTGCATCACTTAAGTTGAACTGTTTCTTTCTAATACTTCCTCTAAAAAGAAATATATGAGAGAACAGACCACACTAAAAGCTCCTGAGCTCTACAGATCTTGACAGAGGAAAGGAACTAGGAATACATATTTAGCTCCGTAAGCACATTTGCAGCAGACTCCCTAGCAGTATCACAAATGTTTTTTGCCAGGTTGCTGTGGCTTGTGCAGGTATTTCCCTAGCACACCACTCCAAAGAAATTACCTATTTCAGCCGCTGAGTACATTCATTTTTTTGTTTCCTTCTTCATTGAACTTCACCCAAAGACACACATTTAGGGCCTAAAGACACACAAACTTTTCTTAGGTATGTAGAAAGAACAAGGCAAGGGGGATTCTTACTTGCTTGGGACCTGATCACTTGTGGAAAAGGGAAATGGAAACTTCTAGAAAAAAAAATCAGAAACAAACAGAGTAAGAGACATGGCATCTGTAACTTACAGCAGTATTAAGGCTAGTTTAGGCAGTATTGAGCACAAGGCAAAAAGGATTGAGTGGACAAAAAAGTAGATCACAGTCAGTCAAGGACGTGTCCTGATTCCTCCCTGGAGAGCAGTTACAGACATTTTGGAAGTATTCTTCCAAAATAATGATGAATTGCCCTTGTAGACAAAGAAAAAAACTGCAGAAAAATCTCTGTCCACAATGCAAGGTGTTTACCGAGTAAAAGGATGCAGCATGAGACCTGAGGAAACAACCAATCACAGAAGACATTTATGTTCTGCCTTTCTTGACCTTGCCAAAACTTCCATCACACTGTTACTAGACACTCAAGGTGTATGTGCTGCTGGTCATGAAAACCAGCCTGACAAGGGAAGTAGAAAGGATGAGTCTATCAGCAGTGCTGGAAATAAAGATGACTCCTCTGCTTCCTTCCTAACCCAGAAGGTCTTTGCCATATCAGCCGCCACTAGAGGACACTTAGAAGATACCCCACACAGCAAGAGCAATGCCGCTGATTCCCTTGTCACAAAGAACGAGGCAGAAAGGAAACCAGGAGAAGCCAAGGAAAAAGAAAGTCGGGAGCTGTGGTATCATCCCCTTTCACAAGGGAATGGAGACAGCACCAGCAGAGGAGTAGGAATCCTTTCCATCCCTTCCTCCCTCAAGGCCACCACCAACTTCTGCTTTGCCTGCAGCCAGCAAGTCTAAACTGAAGGCAAACCTAGAGCCAAAGCCTTCAGGCTGGAAAGCCAGCTTGAATATCTCAGCATCTCAACAGCCGGGATATGTACTGCAGCATCCATCACATTAAGCGTGGGCGACGTATCATTTTTAACAGAGAGCAGAGTGCATCCCCCAAGCGCTGCCTGATGGAAACTTCGTTTTTCATTTGGAAAGGGCTGTTGCCCCAAACAGCAGAAGCCTGTCCCCAAGACAAGTCATAAATCAGAGCTGAAGTTGCATTCTCAGGATCATGAAATCTTCTACAGCTGACAGCAGCACACTTTCCAGAATGGCTCCCTTCTGGACTTACCCCTCCTGAGGGAGGCCAGAAGCTAATGATACGGCTGTGCTTGTGGAGCTACACTGTGAGATCAACTTTATGTGAAATACAAAAAAGAGAAACTCCCCACTTCGCAAAATGCACTCTGCTAGCAAAAAAACCCCAACAAATCCGACATGATGAAAAGCTTTCAATGGGCATTCTTCCATTTGCTGGATTTATAGAAGCAATAGCAACCTTAAAACATCTGCCAAATCATTGTACTTTTCAGTTTTGATTATCTGTCTGCTAGTTTGAGGTTTAGCTTTAACTATACAGATGCAAGAAGCGGGAAAGTTATTCAGCTTATATTTATTCTTAAGAAGTATCGGCTGTCTAAAACAAGGCTATAAAGTGTAGGCTGCCTGTCTGGATTGTTGTGTGACTGCATGGCTTTGTGCTCTTAATTGCAATCTGGTTAACAGGTGCTTGCCAATATCTTTATATGCCCACCATAAGAAAGGATAATATTTCCATCTGAACAACAGGGTAATGCTGCCTTCTAAAAAGAAGAACAGCACAGAGAGGAAGTCCACTGTGGCATGATGAGATGGATCACTGCTTAGTAAGGAGAACATGCTCTCTACTCTGCTCTGATAGACCCAGAGAGGGAAGGTGAAACTAGCTAACAATTTTTTCCACATGCACTCTTATTGGTCAGGTGTCAGATGGCCATGAGCTGGACCCACCAGGGACTGTTTTTCCCTTCCAATCCCCTTCACTCACCTAGCAATGGTGGGAGCTCTGTTGTTTAAAACAAACTTGCAGCACTGGGGGACCCCTACCAAGAAAAGCATTTATGCACCACTGCAGGTATATGAGAAGTCCCATACAATATACTAAAAACTTAACCATGGGCTCACACTTGCTCTGCAGCATCAGAGCAATGCTGCAAAGCACGTGCCCTGCTCTGTCCGGAAGAGCTTTCCTCTTGGCTTCCTTATACCTCCATCTTCTTCCTGTCATCAGCAGCGAAACACCTCTTTCCAGTCTTTTCCTTTATCTCTTAATTCCTCTCTTCTCATCTTTCCTTCTGGTTATTCACAACTCTCTTACCTTATGCTGTTAACAATATTTGTGAGGCCGGGTGCACAAGAAATGCTGCATGCCCCCTGAAGTTACAATGCTTTAATGGACAAGGCTTCCTATTCCTCGAGGGGTTTGCAAAAGATACTCACTGATCAGGGGTCTGAAGACGAAAGGATTCTGACAGGTACCTGCAGTGGCCAGCACCTGGACTGGCACCTTGGGGTTGTTATTCAAAAGCAACAAAAGCAACTGATTCATGGGAAGCAAACATTAACTTGCATTTGTTACCGAGCTGCAAAAACAGCACAGGGGCGTGTTGGTGCTGAATTACAGTGATGTGGAGATATAAAAAAAATACTGAGGCAGCGATTGCTTTAGAGATGAATCTGACACTTGTTAGCCATAATGGGATTTTAAAATCCCAACATATGCCTCAAGGCCTTTGAAAATCGGACCCAAAGTGCCTTCTTGAGATCCTGTCAAGAAATCACAGATGACTCTTGTGAGCACATCTTCTGGCACAGACAACATTTTGACTATGTGAATCAGTAGACAAATCATTGTGTTTTGCCTGTAAAATGAGAGAGTTTAGACTAGTCAGCTGTTCACAGACTCAGATCAAATTTCATACTGGAGCACAGGAGCCGTGCACAACCTCTACTACCTCACTGCAAAGTGATACAGTGAAAGGCAAGGCAGCATCAACTGCATCTTCAATATTACAGTAACTTAATTTTCAAAGAGGAAAACAAATTCTGGATTGTACTGGTTACCTGGAGAGAAAAGGAAAACCCCTACAACTCCCTTTCTTCCCTTTTTCTAACCAATTCACGTACTTCACGTCAAGAGTGATCTTAAAGAGAATTCCTGGAATATTTTATGTCAAAAAACTTAATAATAATCATGGCTTTTGAACTTGCTTACTATACTACTCTGGGCATTTGAATATTTTCTTTCACCATTGAGTACAATCTTTTATGGGAGTACATCATAACCTTTAATTAAACATTCTTGAGTATTTGGATTTTATCTCAGACACACCGCACCCTGCTCGTAAAAATTCCATCTCAGGCGGTCAAAGTGCTTGATTTATTCCAAAGATGAGTTATTAATTGGAATATCTGCAGACCATATATTTATAATCTGGTGCCATCCCTCCCCAGGGAGCCCAAACTTTTATCTGCTGTATTACTTACCTGCAGCTGAAACAGAGCCAACACTGGCTGGAATACAATCCCCATCTTGTGCAACTCCTCACCACCACTTCCAAAATGAAGAATGTGAGACAGGTCCAAATGGAGGACATTTTTAAGATATTTTGGATGTAAGTCCCTAGAACTAAGTCCACCTCACTTGATATATGGCTGTAGCTATCTAACGCTGTGGGCTTCCTACGGTCCCCTTTCACTTCATCTTGCTTCATTCAAAAAATCCTCAACCTTGGCATGAACTCTTGTGAAGCAGGATGTTAATAGGCAGGATTTTTCTCCCCAAAGTGGTCCCAGGTTTAAGCCTCACCTGACAGCATGCAGCTTCACAATGCCTGATGCCAGCTAGGGCACCATCCCTGTTTTGATTCTGAGGTGAGAGTACTCCAGTCTGAAATCACCAAAGGCAACAGCAACTCACAAAATACTTCCCCAAGCCAAGGGATGAAAGCTAGTGCCAGTCGTGAGCTCACCAGCACCACTCCCCAGCGCCAGGCGCTTGCCAATCTTCTGCGGCATTTTTTAGTGTGCTAGGCACGCTGGCTCATCCCACTCTCCAAACGTTTAGCAATCATGAACAGCAATAGGTTGGAGCTGCCATGGCAGCCAAACACCCAAACAGGCAAAGGCAAAATGTGAGAGAGCGGAATATTGCCATACTGGGCTCATGAGCCTCCACAGGCAACTTGAAGTGCTTGGACCATATTGTTCCAAAATGCAGAAGGGAGAGTGCAGCCATTCCAAAGAAGGAAATCCACAGGAAATCCTGCTGGCATTAAATATGCCTGGGAGATGGCCTGCAGCAGCTTCCAGTGAACAAGTCCTATGCAGATGATGCTGAGATGATAAGAAGCGAGTGGTGCCTTCCAGCGCTGGGTCAGGACTAGACTCTGCTGCCACAGCATCCACCAGGCTTACCCCTTCCACAGGGCAGTAGGAACCCCTTTGGCAGCCTGCTGTGCTCAGCACTGCCTGCCCCTACCCACATTCAAGTTTGGTAGAGAAAAGTAATCTCTCTCAGAGAGCAGTGGCTCTCTGCACAGTGCCAGGTCTTCAGCTTTACATGTGGCCCTCTCCAGCGCCACAGAAAAGTCACTAGCCAGGAGGAGCCAGTAGAGCCAAAGAAAACATTGGTCTCCAACCCCGAGCTTCACGTCACACCCACAAGAGACTCTGGGCCTCCTATGCGACCGCTCTCCTCGTCCAGCACATTTGCCTTAGAAACCTTTGATCCTCAGACATTCCATCTCCCACAAGAAGAGATGGAGCAGCAGCAAGACAGCTAATGGTGCCTGGAAAAAAACAGATAAACATGCTGGCGGCAGAGAGAGCACCCTCCTGGCAGTTTTGCTTGGGAACCTTGCCATGAATGGCAGATTCTTTCCAGATTTACTTCTCCTCTGCCTTAGCATGCCCTACAGATTTGTGAAGGTATTATTGTCAGAACATCTCCTGGTTTTGCAAGCAAGATGCCAGTGAGAGGGGGTATAAAGAGAAAAATAAAGACCCCTTCCACATTCTCTTCTTGCTGAAGATAAAGGTGAAGAGTTTTAACACACACAGCAGAATTAAGGCAAGTTTTCCCAAAGTACCAATACAAGAAAGACCTGACTGTACACATGACTAAAAAACCCAAAAACACACAGAAGGATAGTGCAAGAGGTCAGAGCAGTTTTGTCAGAGGTTTTACTGACTCAACACAATGGAAAACACTGGAAATATTAAAGAAGGAAAAGCTTGATCCAAAATCTCTCACCTGAAGACAATGGGATTCTGTTTGACCTCACACCAGGGTTTGAATTTCAAGAACTTAAGCTCCTTTCTGTATGAGACAGTGGGATGAATCAAATATGACCCAAACAGCAGCAACATCTGGAAATATGTTGATTCAGAGATGTATTTTACAGGCTTTGTCAGTCACTAATTTGTCAGAAATCAGTCCCTAGATTTCATCCTCCTTCATTTATTTATATGTACATACTTTTGTTTTTCAGGTACTTCTTTATTTATAAGTAATTACTATTTCTCTTCTAAAATTATTTGTAAGTACTTCCTTTCTTTTTGGAAGTACTTTTAATACATCTATCCATCTCTGATCTAAGCCAGAAGCTCCTATGCATTTCCTCAGATAACTGGGCATGATGGCAACATCAGTATGGAGCAGCTTCTCCTGGCCCCCTTTATGTTTCTTTTCTTTTTGGAGAAAAAGATGTCCAAGTTGCAACAAAAGGACTGAAAAATACATTAATCCTTGTTAAACCGGTAGAGCCAATTGACAGGGCTGGGACTGTCTGCTTCCTCCTCTCTCCCTTCATGCCCTTCCCTGGTTTCCTCTCCTCTTTTCTGACACTTGTTTGTGTTTGGAAGCCATGCTCACTGATATACTGGGACAGGGGATGAGAGGGGAAATGTCTGGATACATTCAGTCCAATTAACTGTTAGCATCACATTCAGCCTTTCCAAAAAGCACATCAGAAACTTCATCAGAAACTGGCCATTGCAAATTTGCATTTCCTTGCATCAAGCCACAAACAGAGCAGGCATTAATTGTCATCAAGCATGTCTGTCACAAGCCCCTCTTTAACATAAATCACAAATGCTCTGCTAAAACCTTTCAACTTCCAGCAGATGATTTCCATAATCCTATGTCACTGACGAGTTCTGGCAGAGCTGGAGAGCTAACCGTGCTGCTGACAACTACCCTCACTTTCCTTTTCCAGCTGCCGTAGCGGAACGCACATTCTGCAGTGGCATTCTCTACCCAGCGTCATCCCAGCCTCCCATCCTTCCTTCAAACGATGTGTTTGCTAGCAGGGTTTTACAGCAAATGAACACACACGAGCCCTGCACATGTGGTCCGTACATCATCTCGAGCTAACCAGGCTTTCAACAAGCCGCTGCTCCTACAGGAAGGCTTGTGGCATGAGCCCAAGAAGCGTGAGCACGACAGCAGTGCCCTGGCACCCATGGTTCCTGTGGTGTCTGAGCAGTGAGAAAACCTGGGCTCCACTGCACACAGGGTCACAACCCTGACAGGTGGCACTGGAAGTTTAACCACTAGGTGAGAAAGCAACATCAGGCACTGTCTCCCACTCTCTCCCACTACTTTTTTATTTCTTTGTTTTAAACAATTAAATCTTGTTCTTCCCACTCCTGAGCAAAGTTCTTTCAAAATGAATAAGGGTAGTCATATAAATGAATTAAGAGTCAGTTTAGAGTGTTATTAAATTAAATGCTTTATACACAGTAACTGAAGAGCTTGTTGGAATTTATGAAACTAGATTCAGACCTCAGATGCTTTTCCGAGCAGCTGGAAGGGTTTTAGGAACTTAAGAAACTTTAAAAGCCTCACTTTGCTCAGAATTCACTGCAACATCCAAACCAGTGACATACTTCTGCATCACTGCTACAGCTCTGCACTCCAACATGTGTTCACAGTTCTGATTAGATCCAACTGCAAGTTAAGGACTAAATGTACTGAGGCACGTCCCCAGCTGCTTTCAGTATAAACCGTGTGTCTGGAGTCTGACTATACACATAGGTCCATGGTCACTTCTTGCCAGCTGAACAATTGCTAAGTCGTACACAGACAGAGCAGCAATCTTCTTGCACTGTATTCACACTGCTGAGAGCAACTGAGTGCTCTTGCCTTGTTTTTACCACTCAGTTTAAAACACACTCTAAGGCACACTCAGGTGCAGCAATCTTTGAGGACAGGAAAAATCTCCCATCACCTTTGGGTTTTAGAGAAGAAAGGGTGCTCACCACAGAGCACTGAGATAAAAACCTGTGCTGCTCATACACAGTTTGGTACCTGCACGATAGGGTGGCCCCCCGCAGATGCCTTCACAGCCCCTCGACTGCCTTCTGTCTCGTAATGAGCTCGGTGGTGGGATTTCGGCTGCACTTCAATACGTAGTTCATAAGGTCCTGAGTGAGATGGCAGCTGCCAATCAAGGGCAGGCAGAGATGGGCTATAATGGAAAAGAAAATGGATTAAAAATTAGCTTCAAGTACGCTACCACAAACCACAAGCATCCAGCACTATTACTTTAGAGACTGCTTCACAGTTCATCCTTCACCCTATTACATTCAGAATTTCATCAATAAAGATAATGCAAGGATTTAAGTAATTTAGAAACTAATAGTTATTTTATAAAGACTTGTGGGCTGAGCCTATCTGATGGCCCAGGTGCTACCTGAGTGGAAAAATATTAAGACACAGCTTACAAACGGCTTAACATATTGACTTTTGAACCAAAAGAAGAAAGGTAGGCAGAAGAACACAGAGGAATTTTAGGAAGAATATTTCTACTGTGAAAATGAATGCCAAACCTATCTAATGGATTTCAACAAATCTGCTCAGTTTACAGAGGGTGGAAAGAAGAAAAAAATTCCCTGCTTCCTTCACAACATAAAACATATCTCAGAGTCTTGAAGCAAAGTTAATGCCAAAAGCAAAGTTTTGGGTTAATGCAGCACAAGGGAGAAACAGCTGAAGTCAGAACTTGCTTATAAATCTTACTGATGATGACACACAAGCCTGAAGAAAATGCAGCTCACTCTTCTGGCTCTCTATTGATTCTGCAATTAACTAAAATACTGAGGACTCATTACCACCACGCAAGCAAGCAGGCCCAACAGCACATGATGGTGGAGAAGTGTCACTCTTAGACACCCATGTACGGTATAAAACTACACTTGAAAATAGCCAGGAGACCGGTAAAAAACGCCAAGTTGATGCTTTGGGTTGAAAGAAAAGAAATAAAAAAAGCACTGTAGAAACAGCAGGCCTGAGACAAACTCATTAATCTTAAAAAAGAAGCAAAAAGCTTCACAAATAAAACACTAATTTCATGTATACTCTGTATTCTTTCTTTTGGTGAATTCCCTTCACTGGACATCCTTCAAAAGCCTTTACATGTAGTTAAATGGAAAAACTGCAACATGCTACCCTGACCTCTCTAACATCACTTCTCCCATCAGCCCAGAGAAGGTGATCAGCAAGAAGAAAACTGTGGTCCTCAACCCTTTGAAGGCTCCCTTCCGCCCCGAGAGGACTTGTCCCACCACAGCATGCAGGTGAGGAAGCTGAAGGGCTCATCAGCTCTCCCCAGCCTCGGGGGAGGCTAAACAGTGGGGATTTACTGGTTCTCCCCCCTCCCTCAGTGCTATAGCTCAGGTGCACAGCAAGCCTGAGCTGTGTGAATCACAGCTGCAAAGGGCTGCCTGACGGGAAAGATGCGCAAGAGCTTCCACACTGGATGTGTGTACCACGAGCACATGTCCCACTGCAGGACAGGCTTCAACCACTAACACTGGCAGTACTGTTGCTTTGACTTTTAGGGGCGTTTGAGTGCCTATCCAGCCCTGTATCACCAGCGTATTTAGCTCGCATTTGCTACTGCACATGTGTGTATGCAGTGATGAGACCTCAGGCACTGATAAATTCCTCTGGATTAACTTTCTTCATTGGTTTTAAGTTTGAGCCACGTAATTTGCAGGTCTATGAACATACACTGCACACATTACAGGAGTCACCTGGAGCCGCCAAGTCCCAGCCCTGGGTGAGAACCAGAGCCATGCTTGCTCCCTGGGCACCCCTGCTACCCCAGGACAACCTGCTGACAAGTTGCAGGCTCCAAATTTTCAGCTATTCTGCTCTCCAGCCCTTGGGACATGGAGCCTAATAAGAGAGGGGGAGAGAAGAAAGTAATCATATAGCTCCCAGCGCTGCCTAAATGGGAGATTACCGAAAAGAAAGATGTTGCCTCTGTGCAGGACCCCCAGCTCCCATGAACATCTGGATCCAGGGGAAGCCAGTTGGTCACTCTCTGACAATGGCAAGATCCTGCCAGTGACAAACCCTGAATTCAGCTACTGCCTCTCCACACGTGGAAGCCTCAGCCTCGGCTACAGGCAGGATGTTAAACCTCCTGAGCTCCTGTGAAAGCCTTTCCCACAGAATGACCATGGCCCACCTTGGGAGGCAAGGGGAAGCTCTTCTGTTACTAGATAGTCATACTAAGAGTGAAGAGACAGCAAAAAATTACAGACAATACAGACAATTGGTTATTGTATGTAGCAATTACTCTTTGTCTAGCACATTAGGTACACATACTTTAGTCTGAAAAAATCCGCCCTCCCCCCCCCAAAATTCTGGATAAACCGTATTTGAGTAATGGTAAATGACAAAGAGCAGAGCAAACGAGCTGTGTCTCGCCCAGTGATGATCAGTACACATTTTAAAACAGATGTTTCTGGTTTTAAGTGAATTCTCACTTGATGGATCTTTTTTTTTTTTCTTTTTTTCTGAGGACACAAGATCCATCAGATCAGAAATTTTTAACACTTAATTAAAAGGACAACTCTGACCAGCAGCATGTAGCTCCCCAGTGAAGGTTGGAGTTTTTTTAAATACATGGAAGCAAGTGATATAATTAAATACATCTCTTAAAAAACCCCAAAACAACAACAACAACAGCAAAACCCCCAAACACACACCTCCCCTTTCAAATCAGCATCTTAAGTGTCAGCATAATTAAGTTGTAAAATTCATGCTTTTAAACAGAGCCTGAAAATAAAAATATGATTTGCTGTTAGCCTGAAATCCACCATCAAAATTCCAAAATAGCACCTGCCCAATTATAAATTGACAATTAATGGGCGTCTTCCTGATAAAGGAAGTGGAGTGATGCATTTACCAGTGTCATGGAGTGCGGCTGTCAGAGCTATTTCCTAGGTTAGGTTATCTTCATCATGCACTTAATTTCCTGTGGCTAGATGTGGTTAAAGGAAAAGGCCACCAAGCAAATGGTGTAGTGGTAAAATCAAATCTGGTTGCTGCAAGTAAACCTTACCAAGTTGAAAGGGCCCAAACTACCTCAACGTAGGGAGAAGAGCCCCTCCACAGGGGTCAAGAAGAGAAATAATAGGTCTTCATATACACTGATGTATGTTTGATAGGAAGACTATTTCCCTCAGATCACGTTTTCCACGCACTGAAAACCTGTCCCATTCCTTTCTATACCCTAATAAACCTCACTGTAGTCCTCCTAAATGCTATGATGAGGCATGGTTGCTTCAAGGTGGGTTCACAAAAACTGGTGCTAGGCTGTAGAAAACTGGCTCAATGTAACTTCGTTCTACATAAATCAGATTAAAAACCAGATGAATAGTGATTTATTTTGCATACACCAGATACACAATATGATTAAATCAAAAACAGATTATCCAGTCTGGCTGACTTCTGCCTTTAGCATAAAGATTTATCAAGTTTAAAAAAAAAAAAAAAAGATACTAAGCAGCACACTGGAATATAGACAGGGAGGAAACAAAGCCAAAAACTTCTGCTAAACTTTGCAGAGAGGGTTAAGCCCCTTTTTCACATGACTGCTATGTATTTGGGAATTAAATTACCATTACAGTTTCTAAGTTACTAGATGCCTAATGCCACTTCAAGAGATTCGCAAACACTTTTGTCCCGAACCAGGCTGATGTGCAGGAGGTGTCAGAACAACCATCAGCTTTGCCCTGGGACTAACTCTGCTCCTCAGCCAAGTACCACAGCATGGAGTCATCTACCCCAGACAGCTGCCTGACTGGGAAAGGAGGATGGTAAGTCTCTTTCAGCATCCAAAGTAAAGCGAGTGACTTAAAGCAAGCCTGGCTGGGTGCCCTGTGCTAAACTTATTTTCTGTGACAAGGAGTTTTCCTTTAGAAACAAAACCACCAACTAGAGAAACCACAGGGCTTCTGAAACGTTTACCAGGCTACTAGCTTGAACCTGTTCCAACCATGCACCAAATGCAAATATGGTTACAATTTATTATTCATTACCCGTGTCTCATATCAAAGTGGATGCCTGTGAAAGATCCCTCTGTGTGATTTTGAAAGAGTAAGAAAACAACGATGGTGGCTACCTGTCCACCAACTTGAATGTAGTCAGACAAATACACCTGCTTTATATTTCACCTATGAGTTAATGTCAGCAGAATTGCTCTCTCTTTTTTTTGCATTTCCTGTCCGACAACTGAGCAATTTGGCTGTGAGCCGTTAAAATAGATGCTGCATCCCACCCCAGACTTGGCTGTATTTTGCTGGCATGTGGAGCAAGTAGCTCCTTCACAAAGTGCATGCAGCATACTGGAATTCCTCATGCTGAAGTCTGAAAACATGAGCCATCATCATTATGCTCCCAGATAATACTTCACACTACTGTCTTAAAAATTCACAGTCAGAGATTGATTTGTGTGGGAAGTGTTGCATTTGTTGGCTTAGAGAAAGAACAAGAAACTATTTCTGTGGGAATGGAGATAACAAGTGGCTGGCATCACATTTCTGCTCATTCTGAATTTAGACTCGTGGGGTGCTAAAATGAGCTGGTGAAGGAAGGCCATTAATAAGATGCTTACAGGGATGTTTGAATGAACTGAAAAACAGTCAGGAGAAAGCATGGGGAGAATTAAATTAAACAAACAAACAAAAATATATCAGTTTACTGAGACAGGCCTCCAAATAGTCTTCAGCCTTATGGTACAGCAGCAAAATGTAATCAAATGCCACTGCTACGTGGTGGCACACCAAACTTGTTGAAGTATCTAAATATGTATCCCCATCCAGCAGGAATACAGCGAGAAAAAGGTCATAGGCATTTTGGACTCTTGCCTGTCCACTCCCAGGCCTGGCCCCTCAATTAACACTAATGAGTCCCAGGAGATGGTCACTGCCACACAACCACAAGACCCCACTTCACTGAGCCTTGCCCAGACAGCCCTGCTTTTGCTTTGTCTGAGGAACTTCCTCTCACTTGCCATAAACATGCAAGTTCGTGATAAATGCACAGGTCAGCAAATCCGGTGCTGCTGCACCGGTGACTATCTCATCTTAAGATTGCTGGTGCCTTTTTCCACCTTCAGAAACCCACAATTTCTTGAGAAGCTTAACTTCTCCCAAGTAAGGTTGTCCTCCAGCTCATGATTCTGGAACAAAACATCTATTAAAAAAAAAAAGAACAAAAAGGCAAAATCAAAAGCATTTGAAAGTCCCACGAATAATAAAAACAAAAGGCCTGCAATATTTTAAAATCACGGTTTGTAAGGAAATCGTATGGTTTGGGGCATCAATTTTTGCATGCTTGAGTTTACCACTGTCACAGTCCCAAAGCCAGAAAGCAAAAAATACGCAAAAAATAAACAAGCCCGTTGATGCAGACAAAGTTAAATGCGCTTTTGCAACTTGCAGACAGGTATCCAGTCATACACACTCTAAGTGCAAACTTCAGTCTCCACACGTAAAACTGCATGATGATGTGCCTGTGAGGACAAGAACATACACATATATTTTTGAGGTTGAAAAAGAGACTGCAGCTAAAGAAAATGCAGGTTTTGACAGTTAAAAAAATAAACTGGGCAAGAAAATACACTAGAGAGCTTTTATAAGCCACCTGTTTATTCCTGGAAGTTCCTTTTGGTGTGGTAGACCTCCTGTATATCATGTGCCCAACCAACAAACCCAACTGTTTTTCTTCCCCTCTGAAAAACACTACATTTAGTGCAAACTCAAGTGTTAAGAAGCAACAAATTTCTTGGATTAAACCAATAACGCTTGAAAAAACTGCAATGCATTGCTCTTCAACAGGTAAGAAACTGCCTCCAGGAAATTTCAGGTTCCCTTTAGTCAAATACAGTGGGTGATGAGGAAGTCATACAAAATGTATAACATACTCAGAAACACGGCACTTTGGTGAGTGGCCTATACTTGCTGTTGTGATAAGGGGGATTTAAGATCTGCCAATGAGTGGGTAAAGAACAAAAAAATAGGATTTTAGTTTAGTCACTAACAGTGCCCCATAGCTGAGGGCAGAACTCCAGTCCTGTACTTCCATTTTGGTTTTCATATTTTTGCCCATGAGAAACTCTGCATCACACAGCACTGAGAAGCAATGGAAGAACTGCACAGAAGGAACACCACAGGACAGCAAGGGCTAGAGAAACACAGAGCATCACCTACTTGAACAATAACTGCCCCGTAGAGCGCCTCTTTTAAAACTATTTGCTAGATTAATTCTAAGAGAGAGACTATAGACAGAAAGTTCTTGCATTTGAGTGAGACAACACAATGCATAAATATAAGAATAAAAAAAGACCTTGGAGATAAAAACCAAAGCAGAATTTCACAAAGACCATCTCTTGACTCTCTGCAATATGATTTACCTCCAGGACTTTTCGAGGCAGATTGGTATACAGTGATCCACCAGAAATCACTGGGGGTCAGGTCTGGGCAGGTCCCGCAAGTTATGAAATCCGTGAAGATACCGAACCCACGAATATTCAACTACTCCCCACCTGTAGCCACGCACCCTGCACTAATAAGGTCTGGAGGGAGGGTCCTGGGAGTGTGGCTCGCACTGTAGCACCTCATTAAAGCGGAGGAAGCGCCCTTTGGTGCTTCTCGGCCACGAAATCTGGGGTCCGGGACATTCTGTGCACGTGCGTGGTCTCACAACTCACTGAAAATCCAGCCATAATTAATTGAATACGTGGATATGCGAGCTGCGAATTAGTCAGTTTGGTCAACAAAAGGCACAATTACTACTACTACCTCAGTTTTCCTTGCAAAGCTTACGCTGAAATCTCTGCTTGGTCTCAGTATTTTCTGCATTCAAGGATTAGGTCATGGGTTGCAACCAAAGGATCGTGGGCAAATCCCCAGCACCCCTGAGTTAACCTGTGCAGCTCTTGCCTTGGCTGCAGGGTCGAGTTCTACTCTCCCACCCCATCTTGTGCTCTTCTGCACCAACGTGCCAAGTCCTATGCAGGAATGTTTATAGTCTTCGAGGAGGATGTGTAAGCCTGGATCTGAACTGAAGACCCCACAGCCTGGGGACTGGGCTGGGCATTCAAGCTCACAGTCCTTGTAAGCAACCAAAGCAAACCAAAAATATTCCATTTCTGTTAAGGCAGACATTATTACATTCTCATTATATACTCTTACTATTGCTCTGCTCCAGGACTTGAAGAGCCTAAAGCAGAATAAGCTTTAACTATGAGAAATTAAAAACATCATCAATTTTAGAAACAATGCCAAAAAGCGGTTGCCCTTTTATAGTGGCGCCCACTATAAAACTCCAGGAAAGGAGACAGCCCCCGGCTGACGGTCCACCTGAGCATGCTCCTTCCTGCCCCCAAAGTGATGGGAATGCAAGAGAGGGAGGGAAAGGCATCAGTGATTTTCCAAGGCATGCTGGCTTTTAATGAAAACTGTACCCCATATTCAGGAAAAGACAGAGGAGGTAATCAAATCTGGTTATCTCAAAATCATTACGACCGGGTAGCTTTTGGAGCTCGAGCTGTTTGTTGGAATCCACCTCTCCAGCCCTCGTGTTTGAAATAGAACAGATGTGTAACATAACAGGAAAAAAATCCAGCTCTGTTGTGACAAATTGTGAACCAATTTTTTTGAAAGATTTAAAATAACAGTTTCTGTTGCGTAGGCTGTGATCCTGTTGACGTCCATGCTCAGTTGCCCAGCACTTTCATATACATAAAATGAGAGGTATTTTTGGTGAAAGGAAGCACAGCCAGTGTATCTGATCGGTAAAATAACTTAAAATCACATTTCAACAGTAACTTCCAACTGCCCTAGAGCACGAGTTAATGAGATCACATGGAAACATATTGCAAACCAGGAAACATATTTTATACAAGACCAAAACACTGGAAAAAATGTTAAATACACAACAAAGTGGGGCTTAGTTTTGTACACTTCACCTTTCTTGTTTGTGTTAGCGCACAGGCATGCCTGGTGCCTCCTGACGGACCGCGGCACAGCGCCTATGGCCACTCGCTGGAACAGAAAGATAAAAGCCTGTTTGGTTAAACTGTCCTATTCCTGCCCTTGGAGCTGTCGGAAAAAGCTGCCCCCAATGCAGCAGGCAACGGCTGGCCTCTCTGATGAACATGGGCCACTTGGCATGGCAGTGAGAGAAAATAAAAGGCTTTTTTAAGAAGGAGGTAAGGCTCTGAAGGATTTTCCTGGTGTTAAAAGTCTGTCCCTCAGCTCTGAAAGACAATGAGTGCCTAACTTTGGGTGGCTCAGCCAAACCCAAAGGAGCTGCTGCATTTCTCAGCAGTGAATTGAGACAGGGTCTTGCAGGGACCTTCAGCAACGCAGGGAGAAGGAGAATGAGAACCATGCAGAAGAGGAGTGTGCTGTAACATGAAGGGCCACAGACTGTTCCACCTCAGTTTTGGGAGACGGCACATGGCAGAGAGGTGCTGGTTAGAGAAAAGTGAGACTGACAAGGTAGAGAGCAAGAGAATACATTGCTAATTAAAACATTTCGGCTACGTGCTCACATTTTGAGAAAGGCAGCTTCACTGCCAAAAGCAAGGAGCCAGGCGTGCCTGGAGAGCAAGAGAAAAGGGGGTGACCATCACAATCAGGAGCTGGGGACAGCCTACAAACCTATGGAAAGCCAAACTATTTTCCTGCATCACATGCTTCTTCATATACAACCAAGACTCCAAAATAAAGCCCATGACTAAGACAGAAAGAGAATGCAGTGGATATAATTCAAATTCTGGCCATTATGTGCTGCTTCCTACCCAGAGTCCTCTTGTGATAAATAAATGTGACCAGTGCATTGAGTACACTACATACTGAAAAACCAGGTTTTCTTCTTTAAACATAAAAATTGTGGTGAAGAGAGGAAAAGAAGAGAATCACTGTCCAACACAGACAGGAAAAGCTTGATTTCAGATGAACTGGAATAATTTCAGATGAGCCAAAATAATTCACAAAGGAACCATATTCTTAAACTGTTTGTATTCACTGTGAATAAAGCATACATGTAAAAAGCCCTGTAACAACCACCATAATGAGACCATCTCTTTGTCCTGCAATATGAACATACTGAGACATGATGAAATTTATATAAGTAAAGCCACAGGTTTGATGGCACCAAATTGTTCTGCTGCCTGACAAGCTTCTGAAGTCCCATTTCCACATTACCCAGCCTGGGGCTCATCCCCTGAGAAACTGATAATCAGTTACAACCTACACATGGCCAGCTTCTTTTACCCTTCAGGGCTCTACTCATGGTCACACCACACCAACAACAGAGGCAGTGTCACAAGAAACAGTTAAGTGGAGTGAGTGGATGGGCAGATTTGGCAGGAAGCAGAGACAGGAAGGGGAAGGAGGAAAAAAACCATGCAGTAAAGATATCCGGATTGCCCTCTAAGTCAGGGCTCCTTACCTCAAGTAGGATGTTGGAGACAGAGACTTTGGTTTGGCCCACTGGTAGGGATGCTGTGGCACAGACAGGTACTGCTCGCAGAAGTTTCCTTTCCTGATGTGCTGAAAGCTGGAGAAGTCTTCTGGTGACAAATCAGCAGTTGGCGATATGGTCCCATGATCCTCACCAGATGGTTCAGTTTTGAGAGACATGGATGGGCTGTGATCAATGGCGGTCTTCCTCGACTTGATGGGAATCCCATCATTCATATCTATGGTGCTGTCAGTGGTGAGAGCATTGATGGCAGCAACGATGGCAGAACTGGTGTACTGGTTGGTGTTCCCCAGCCATGTCTCATCCGTGACACTCACTCGTGGCGAGTTTTGTGGAGAAGGCGTGGGGGAGTGGTGTGGGGAGTAGGAGGTCTGCCGACCGTTAAGGCTGTACTTCCTCTTGTTGCAGGGAGACGGAGGCCTGGAGTTGCGAGCCGCCAGCCAGTTCTCCTCTGTGATGCTCGTTCTGGGAGATGTTGATGGAGAGTGCCTTGGGGAACTAAGCAAAGTACAGGCCACCATGCTGCGCTGGTAGCCCTCCTCTGTGTCAGTGGTCTTCGGAGAGACACATGGGGACTGCCACGGTGAGGTCTGAGGTGAAGTGTATGGATACGAGTAGTTGGACTCATAGGAAGATGCTTCGGAGTTGCAGCTTCTGGAAGACAAGCTACTCGCTGGACTCAGGCAAGACGGGTCTCTGTATGCCTCAATGTTCGGCAAGTTCAAAGTGGCAGTGGAAGGCGACCGCTTGGTGTTTGGGATGGCCTCCTCAACCTCATCGTGGAAAAACTGGTTGTTGTTATGATGCATCCCCATGTAAGACGTGATCTCAATTCTAGGGCTCTCCAGCGCTGGAGCTCCATTAGGTCTCATGTTTGGTGGCAGGTAGTATTCAGAAGCCCCGCCGTCAATGTGTCCTCCATATCCAGAAGGGTGGTTTGTCGATGGGACAACTGAAATGACGGGATTTGATGTCTGCAGGCCATGACATGGAGTTGACAATGAGGAATGTGCCACATTTAGAGGCAACCCAGCATTTACATTTGAAGATGCATAATTATAGTGTTCTGGAAAAAAACAAACAAACAACAAAGGATGACATGGGGTGCTGCACAAATATACTCACTTAGTAACATACCTAGCTGAAATGGAGGGACATGGCACAGCACACAAAAACACAACTCTCCTTAACAACCTAGCCCACAAGCATGCCGCTCTGGGGAAGGGGATGCAGGCTAGCATAAAAAAAATGCCACTAACTGAACAGCACAAGACAAGGTATTTCATGAGGGGGATTTACACAGACAGGATTTTTCTTGAGGACATTCTTCTTCTGTAAAACTTCAGAGGAAAAAATTGAGTCTTCAAATAACATTGCTTCAGCTTTCAGAGACTGCAGAACTGCTCAAGAGATCTGTTTTTACATGAGCCCAACTCCCTCCCTGAAAAGTTAGAATACACAAAAAACACAGGACAAAACACCAAAAGTGGAGGCAGACTAAAGCAAAGAACATGATCAACTGCATTCTCTTAAAAAAATCATACACAACCAAATTTTCCATTACAGCAAGTTTCCGACTGGTTCCAGTTAGCTAGAATTTTGGAACAAGATTGACCTGCTCTGGTTTCTGGGACCACTTATCCTCCAGCCCAACTGGCAGAGACCAGGTGAAGGATAAACATGGATGTCTCACTACTCAGCGACAGCTGAAATTCCATTGAAATTGCTGGTTATTGCGCACACCATGTCAAGCGCTGCCAGCAGTGCACTCGGGGCCAGCACTCTAACCATTTAACAGCTCCAGTTGTATAAAAGCAACAGCACAGCCACTGTGGAAAGCCTGGAAGATGACAGATCACATCACAGTGTCAGTGGGCTCCCCAACCCAGCACAGGGGAACAACTTGCCCTTTGCATGCCTCTATCCCTGCTGCACTACAGGAACCAGCCTTGCAAAGCTGGTCTACAGGTTATTCCTGCCTCACGTCACTGCCTGCTGAAGGGACTCCTTCAGTTCTGCTCCCCCCAGTCCAGGGATGCATACGTCCCTCTCATTGCCACCCAGGATACTGGTGGGCCACACATGTGGAGATGAGCAGCCCTCAACTAAGGATAACATGCCCCTGGTGCTCTGAACAGTGATGGAATGTGGAATCAACCTCCCCATTCCTTCTGATACACTGAGGCTCTATGTCATCAGCACATGTGAGCCAGGGGCCCTAATTCCAGTAGCTCTTACTGAACTGGGAAAGGACAATAAAACCTTTCTGTCAGGGACAATGGCCACTGAACTTTGAGTCTGGGTAATGCTGTTGTACAGGCTCCATTCAGCAGCCCGGAAATGCAACCAGCTCCAGCCCCAAATTGTGCTTCCAGTGCATCAGTCTTCCCTGAGGTTTATTATGACAGCAGCAGCACTGTCCTGAAGGACAGAGGGAAACTCTACATCCCTCCTGGCCACAGCTAGTCCACATAAGGAACATGTCCCTTCCCCTCCCAGGAGTCATGTTTCCTTGGGAGTCACCTTTGCCCACCTTCCCGAGGGAGCTACCGAAAGCTGTGTTAATTACTGCAGCTGCTATTCCCGAGACGACCTGCTCCGGGGAGCGCTGCAAATGCAAACGAGCCTTCAACCTGGTAACCAGCAGAGCCAGCTATTCTCTTTCTTGTTTATCAGCTCAGCCCTCTCTGGTGTCATCCTCCTGCGATCCCGCGCTCACCTTTCTTGCTGGCAACAACTCCAAGGCGAAAGGTACTTAGGAAAAATTAATGTGCTGTGGCAGCTTCACAGCAACTCCACGGTGTTCCAGCTGATGTATGTCATGGAAGGTAACAGTCAGGAACAATGAGCAACACCTTTCGAACTCACTCTCTAGTCTGCCTTCAGAGACAGGCCATGTGCTGAAGAAGGGTCATTAAATTACACCACAGTGTGCCACAAATAAAACTGGGTTATTCAAAACATGCTGCAGCTTCATGCCCTATTCAACCAACCAGGCAGTCAGGAAATACAGAGAAAGAGGTGGTACTTGACAAGACAGTCCAACCGCAGTGGTCACGGCAAGGTGCAGATCTGTCTGGGGGATCAGAATTCCCTCCTTCCAAAATCAGTCCCTTTTTATGGCTGGCCTGCCACACCACTCAGTATCACCACAACCACCATTAATTCCGCCTTGCTCCTTAAGTGGTACAACAGTGCTAATACCTTCCATATTTCAGAAATTAGCTCAGAGAAAGCGTTTAGAGTAAGCAACTTCAAGGTAACTTCACCCCCCGCACTGCTTCCTCCAGCTTCAGAGGAAGGTGATTTCTGTGGCACCACACTGCTGCATCTCCTTCCACACACCCATCCACAACCTCCTGGTCTGGCACACAGGTGGGTGGCACTGGTGACATGGCAAAGCTGGGAACTGCTTCCAGCTGGTCCTCACCACCCAGCCAGACAGCCCAGGCAGGGGACCGAGGGCTCGGCAGGCTGCCCCAGCTCTGCACATGGCCATTAGGTGGGCTTTGCCTCTGCCCTCTGCAGAATCAATGCCTTTAGATCTTGTATTAGAAAGATACAAGTAAACAAACAAAATAACAGGGCTAATTACTATCTGTGAGAAAAGTATTGTGTCACTCAGCAGTTCACTTCAAATTTAAAGCACTCCTAGGGTGAAGTTCAAACACTGCAGCCTGCTGTACATCTGTGGCCCAGGCTGAAAAGGCAGCAGAAAGGCTCATATCAGTGTTTGGAATCCAGTTAAAAAAAAATAATAATAAAAAGACAGGCTCAAGTGCTACAAGCAACAAGTTCCCTAATTCACATGGCAAGGAATAGCCACTTTTCGAACTACTAGGCCTTTCTTTAAAGTCAGTTTTAAGAGGGCCAAGAAAAACAACACGTTATACAATTCATACCATAATACTCAAACTTGAAAGATGCAAGATCCAAAGCCTTCCAAACATATTTAAGGTAACTTAAAATACAGGTAGTGTGTAAAAAGCATGTCCAGCAAATGTAAAAGCCCCAAAGCCAGATCTAGGAAGAGGACCAAGTCCTTGGGTTTTGAGCTAAACCCCACCAGTTACAATTTCTGAAAAAGCCCATTCTTCTACAAAACTTCCATATTTACAACATTCATTAAATGAACATCCATATTCAGCATTTATAACATGCTGACGTTTTCCTCACCAGGGTGAATTAGACAGGTAGAAATAAAATGCTGCACTACATAATGTAGCTGTGTCAGGTGTTTTGTCAGTCCTGATGGGGACAAAAGGCAGGTAATGCTTTAACATGGTGTCCTTGTCACAACCATAATCCATAGAAGCCTCCGAGACCAGTGCACTGACTACCAAGACACTTCTAACGGTGTATTCTAGTACGTATCCCATTATTGGACAGACCAGTGGAGGTTTGCAACAGTTCTGTTTAAACAAATCCACGATTAGGATAACTAGGGCAAGCAATTGGACCCCTTGATTTGTAAGCACACCTCTACATATTATATTTCACTTCAGAGAAGTACAAAAATAAAAAAATCCTTTTTGCTCTGGTTAATTTCAAAGCAAAAACGTTTTATTCCTTTCTAACATTAATGAGCTTATCCTGCAAAGCACAAAGCACTGGGCAGGACTGGGTTTTATTTACATACCTTGAATAGGAATACTGAGTATCTGAAACTTGGAGGGGCTTCAGAGAAGATGACACCTGTTTAACATTTCTAGATGCAGCCACATCTAGGTCTATGTTTAAATTCATGCTTTCAAAATGGCCTAACAGAGCTAGGTACTTTTCTCACTAGGACTTTGACACTTAAATTTGCTTAGGCCACTCCACTTCAGATACTTAGGTGTCTAAAGGACATTCATTAGTAGGACACTCATCTGATAAGCTTGATGTGAAACTCTTAAGACTTTTTCTAAAAACTAGAAGCTCGTAACAACCATTTGGACACCGATAACACACCAGAGAGTTGGGCAATTGGGGAGCACTGGGAAGGCACAAACACCTTCACCCGCATCCTGGCCAGCTGCGATAGGCAGGCAAGCATTTGGGAACCTGCTTCAATTTACAGGGAAAAGATAAAGCACGGACACAGCCCTACTCTGAGGCAGCATGAAGTCATCTGCCTCTGCGAGAGCTTTTTACAGTGACTCCCTACTGCTGCAAGTCAGCCACGTACCACGAACAGGTAACTTTCTCTCTCTGCCAGTTCCAGGCTTGTCCGCCTCATTTCCACCTCGAGCATTGTTAGACGTTACAAAAACAGGCAGCCGCACTGAGACACCGCAGTTGGCAACAGTGACACATTCACGCCCGTTATTTTTATTTGCAGATGACCTTCAAGCTAAACCCTGAGCCTAACTCCGGCTCACGGGGGGATGGGGAAGGAGGCTGAAGCGCGTTTTGAACCGGCCCATCTCCGCAACAGGCAAGACCCAGAACCCCGCGCCCTGCGCCTGGCAGCTCCCGCTCTCCGAGCAGGCGGGGGCAGCCGTGCAACCGGCCAAGGCGGGCGTCCGCAGAGCTCAAACAACGCCAAAGTTCTAAAAACTCGGCTCCCCGGCTCGTCTTCCCCTGCGGGCTCGTCCAGCCGCTGCCAGGACGCCGCGGCGGGAGCACCGGCCGCCTGGGCAGGTCCCGCTGCCGCCGCAGCCCCGCTCGCCGCTNCCACCGGGGGGGACCCCAGGCCACCGGGGGGGACCCCAGGCCACCGGGGCTCGCCGACTCCCCGGGGGCGGGATGGGGAGCCCAGGGGTTTCACCTGCTCACGGGCGGCGGTAACAGCGCGGGGCAGGAGCGGCTCCTACGGTCGGCAAGGGGGCGGTGGGGATGGACGGGGAGTCAGCCCACTCGGGGGAACAGCGGCGTGCCCCCTCTCCACTGCGGGCGGCTAAGGTTTCTTCCGTGGGTGCCCACCACGCTGCATCTGCGAGTCGGGAGGCTCTGCTTTCATTTATTTATTATTTATTTCACTTAGTCGCAGCACCCACTAGTGCCAGCTGCTATAAAAAGCGCAGTAAAGCGGGACTCGGAACGCTGCCGGCCGCCTCTGTGCCCTGGCGAGCGAGGGAGGGAGGGAAAGGTCCCTTCGCGCCTGCAAAGGGCTGCGGTGCCGGTGCGGGGCACGCACGGCGCTGCCCCGGCCTTCCCACATTCCCGCTCCTACGGGATAAAAACCAACGAGAGAAAAGGTAAATTGAGATTTTTTTTTTTTCCTCTTTCGAAGCGCACTTCTGCAGGCCCTTCTGGAGGTCAGGCAAAGAGCGCCAGCCTGAGCGGCTCAGCTCAGCTTGGCTCCTCAGCTCCCGGAGCTTCAGGCCAGGTTTCAAAAGGAAAAGTCTTTTTAAAGCAGTTATGGCAATGGTATTCCCTTTTAAACTCAGGGAATACCACTTTCCAGGCTTACTACTGAAATCTCCGTTAAAAAGTGCCAGGAAAACACATTTTTTTTCCATCTGCCCCCATCACGCTTTTTTCCCCTCCTGGCCGGGACGAGCCGCCCTGCAGGCTGGGCTCTTGCAAGAGCCGAGCTGTGCTGTTCCCTGGAGGGGACGCGTCTGCTCAGGGGCGGCAGTGAGGCAACAGCCCCATGGGGTTGCCCTCGGTGCTCGCAGTCGTCCTTGGCCCCCGAAGTGCCGCGGCTGAGTCACACGAGTGTGCCAAAGGCCTTGGTTGCAGCGGTACCCCTGCGACTACCACTGCCAGCTTGCCGGCACCGTGCTCGCCCCGGGAAGCTGGAGCAGGCCGGCGGTGGCCCTCCCTGCCGGGAAGAGTGGCCGCTCTGCAGAAACGAGCATTGCATTTCACCCGCGCTCATCCCGCAGCGTTTGCCCACCCAGCGGGGACGGCCGTGCCTCTCACCCCCTGCCCAGCTCTTACAGGCGGGACAAGTGTCTCGCCCTGGCCTCCAGCCCCTCGGTTTCACTGGTCACCCCCTGGCACTGCTTCGTGCCAGATGTCCATCTCCTGGGGCGCCCCGGCGAGGAGAAGCTCCCAAGTACCTGCTGCTCTCGATTCTTTGCCTCTCCCACACGTGGTACCTGCAAGGTGGGTAAATTGTCCCCAACTATTTACCAGCGGCTAGATTTGTCAGTGCCACAAATACTAGTGCTGTCAATGCTTTCGGTTTGCACCGCTCCCCTTGGAAAAAGAGGAAAGATGTGCTGTGAAAAGGTTAGAACCGAAGTGATACCACATGTGAGGACAGAATAACAGTGGTATTCTAATTAACAATCCAGTTTAAACCAGAGCCGTTAAACCGGGGAGAGAGAAGTGAGCGATGGGAGGGCGAGGTGCCCCAGCGAGGCCGTTCCCATGCTGCCAGCTGCCTTCGCATGACCCATGGACCGACCCACCAGCTCAGCTGCTGCCCACTCAGCCTCTCCCTGGAGTTAACTGCAGTTTTTCCGACCCCACAATGCACGTTCGACAAGAGACGCAGCAGATGAGCTGGTCCAGCTGCAGCCCCCCAGCCTGCAGGAGAACTGAGTTTGTCCACAGTGTTAAACCTGCTATAACCGCCGGCATTCTCAGACGCAAAGGGCTCTGCACCTCGATGCCCCCCGAAGAAAAAAGCAGAGTCCTCCCGCCTGGGGCTCTTTGTGAGAGTTTTTTCCTAGACTAAGTAAGAAATGGTTGTCGTAGTTTGGCAATCAAGTGGCATCTTAATTTGCAGGCAGCAATCCTGACGTGCAAGGCTCCACTACGTGTTTCCTGGATTGGGTCACGCTTTCTGGCTGGGCTCATTTTCTTAGTCCCTTAAAAAAATACATCAACAAGGAAGAGAACTATCGACGAGGGTTGGTGCATTTTAACACAGGCATCAGAAATGCCACAGAAATACAGAGGGGGTGGGATTTTTATTTTTTTTTTCCTTTATAAGAGGCTAAAGAACCCTTTTTTCGTCAGCTGCCTCTGGGTGTAACTTTTACAAGTGGATGCATTCAGTGCCCTTGGAGCCCAGAGCACTGGAAGCGCCGTGCGTGCAGCCTGCGGATGTCCGAGCGAGCGACAGGCACGCCAGCCACTGCTATTAAACACAACGTAATTAACCTCCATCCCGAAAGGCGCTCCACACTTCACAAGCGGAGCCACAGTCACAGCCCCGCTTGTAGCTTTCGCGCTGGCAGGATCCTGTCAATTGAAATGAACCCCTGTGGTGAAAACAGCTGTGTTAAAAAAAAAAAAAAATGTTCTGAGCGCCCTTCCAGTTTTCCGGGGACAAACCTGGGGAATGGAGTGCCATTGTCGCACGTCGTGGAATAAACACGGCGGACTTGGACGGGTCCTTCCTCACCCCCCCCCGCCCCCATCCTCACAGCTTTCTCTGCCCGGGACGTGCGGGTTCTCTGCGCCCTGCACGAACACCAGCAGCAGAGGCGACGGCAGCACCGGATAGGAAGGAAACTCAGGAGCCAGGGAGCGGGCGGGAGGAGGGGCAAAGGGGGCAGCACGGCAGAGGATCAGCCGCAGGGGCCGCGGCGGGAAGCGAGGATCTGCCCCGCACCTGCCGCGGCGCGGAGGTGATGCTCGGCGAAGATGCCTGCGCAGTCCCGCTGTCGGGGCCGAAAGGCGCCATAGGGAGCGGCGAAGTGCTAAAGTTTCGCCGATGGACAGAGCGGTTCTGGGTAACGATGCTCCCCCCCCGAGGGGAGAACAATGTACCGACTGGCAGAGGGGAAATCCCGTCCCGGCTCCAGCCAGATGCTGCCCCTGGCAGGGCCAGGTTCGGCCCCGAGGAGCAGCGCTCTTCCCGAGCCCCGCGCCCACCGTTCTTTCCCTCTGTAAACTTTGCCACTGTGTTTTCAGGGCACTTTTCTTTGCGGGGGCAGCGCAAGAACACGCGACGGAGAGCTGGGATAGCGGGGCCGGTGGCGCAGCCCTCGCCCGTCCCAGTGCGGAGCAGCGCCGGTACCGCGCCTGGCACTGCCCGGGACCCTCCGCTTGACGAGGCGCTTCGGGTTTCCCAGGAGCGTGGGACGGTTTCAGTGACCTCCCCCATAATCAACCCCGCGGCTCTGGAGGGAATCCCCGAGCCGCCTCGCAGCGTGTGCCCCTGCCCGGAGCGCGGGGCCCCTCGCAGCCCCG
>WEKX01021176.1:290211-317994 GCA_013390025.1 Pitta sordida
GTAAATCGCAGCAGAGCTGGGTGGGACCTCAGCAGGCCCTGCGTCCCTGGATACACAGGACTTTGCGGACGTGCGTCCCAGCAAGAAACCCTTCCTGATCACCCGTGCTGTGCCAGGACTGTGTCTCGCTCCCTGTCACTGCCATTCAGCCGGCCTTCTCCCGCTTTCCATGGGAGCGCTTCTGCTGGCCCCTTTTTCTCACAGCCCACCTTTGCCACAGAGAATTGTACAGGCTCCTCATGTGTCCCACAGCAAGAAGGAGGGAGTGAGCTGGTGCTTCCATTCCCCTCCACAGAAGCGGCTGTGGCTCTCCTGTGGTGAAGCAGCTGGATTGGGAAGAGAGTTTGGTAAGAAGGGGGACAGAGCAGACTACAGAGCCTCTACCTGACAGCATAGCCTCTCTGGGCTCCTACTCATCTTCCGTTGCCCTGATGGCAATCAGTTTGTACTGGAGAAATCACGAAAAGGAAAACAAAATCTGTACATTGTGGAAGGAAAGAGGGTAGGAGTAGGAAAAGAGCTTTCCCTCCTTCTTCCCACCCGGACCTGGGGTGACTGAGCGCTGCCACAGCATCACAGTACTTCCCACTGCTGGTGGTTACTGGGCTGGAGTCCTCCAGTGCTGAAGCTGTCTGTGGATCCCAGAGCCTGCGTTGGCATTCTCTGTGCAGCTTGGCCATCTGACACACGCTTCCTCTGAATGGCACACACTGCTCCCTTTCTGTGGGAAGGAGCCAAATGCCACAGGCTTGGATGGGCACTTTTCTGACCGCTTTTTACCCCTTTTCTCACATCAGCAAGCAAAGCAATAAATTTGCCCCCTGTCCTCAGATCTTGCATGTAGTGTTATCCTTAAAAAAAAAAAAGTACTGTGAAGTATTTATACAGGATGTTTTAATAACCAAAAAGTCTGATTCATGTTCACTAGATTAGTTTCATATTATGTGAAGTTGTGTGAGTGTGTGTATTCCCTCCTTCATTTTTCTCTTCTTTCCTTTTTGTTTGGCCTCAGCTCTCTGGGAGGGATGGTTTGCATGGAGCTTTGTACTCAGCAGCTACAGTATTTCTCAGGGAAATTCTAATTCAGCCAAAATGCCTTCATTCTTGCCTCACCAGAGGATATAGGTTAGTAGCACGGCACAACAGGCTGTGCTTGACTTGCACCCTGAGCTACTTGCAAGACTTGGGGCAAATAGTTTCTTTGCACCATGTCCTGTAAAACGAAAACTTTCAGCTGTGTCTACACACAAGTGTTTTGAAAGCAGGGTGGTGGGAACCTCTTTCTCCAATGTTTACCAACATCAAACATTTTCTTAAAATAAATGCACAGAATCCAATAGTCCAAGATATGGATCAGAAAAAGCCACTCATGCTCTGCATGGAAATTTTATTCAGTTTTAGGCTTCCTGCCCTTATATCCTTTCAGCCTTTTATATCTAACACTTACAGTAGTGGCCATCTCCTTAGGGTCTGCACATCCATCTTTTGGGTCTTGGCAGCTTCAAAAGCATCATCATCTGTTCAGAATTTCATTCATTGCAACAAAAGTTTTATAAGTCTCAAGCTCCCCTAACCAAGTCCCTAATTAAAATCTTTCTAATCCCCTCCTTTGAAAATTCTAACAAGATTCACTGGAAATTGAGACAGCACATGGCCAGTGTTTGTGGTTGGTATGGCACCATTTTGAAAACATATCCATGAACTTTTCAAACAAAGCAGGGAGCGCACTGGAGCAGTGGCCAGCTGCTGCCCAAAGGCCCCCAGAGTTAGAAGTTGGTGCAAAGGCAGAGGCTGGGTTCAGCGTCCCATCCCCCAGACACAGCCTCTTTTACAGGCTGCCAGAAATCATTTCACCACTTTTAAGGTGCATTGCACTTAGCAGGACAAATGCCAGAGGAGGAGTTTTGTGTGCTTGAATAATGTTGTAATTTACCTTATAGCCGGTCTCATTACGACGTTGACTGCTCTGTTGATTTACCTGGCTTTTGATTTAGTGGACTCTTTTTAAACGACAATTTAGGAATGCAGCCAGCGACTGCAGGCAAAGGACCTTAAACCTTTTTGGAGTTATAGTCATCTGTTCAGACACCGGCTTTTTAAGATCAAGACAGACGTCAGACAGCCACACCAGAGCCATACACAGAAAGCTGTGACTGAATTAAACTGGGACATTAGTTCAGAGACATAATTTCATAATGATACATGCTGCATCACTGCCACTTTTTTTTTCATTTTGAGGTTGCCTCTTGTACAAACCCAAATTGTGGGCAGGTACAGGGTGCAACCCTCGCTGCTGGTTTGGGGTCAACGTGCAGCATCTCCTCTCCACAGCTGGTGTGGAAGGGGGTGCCAGCAATGGGCTGAATTCCGTCTCTGTTGCATGACCCTGAGGTCCCACCACAGTCGTTCAGGAACTCCCTTTACATGGCAAAAACAACTATTAACAATGAAAATACTGATACTCTGCATTTTTTCCTGGACAATGCCAATGGAATGTGAAATACAGTGGTTGGTTAAAAAATAAGAGCATGTCTAATGCTCTATTAGTACTTGTGCAGTTTTGACAGACTTGAAAAGAAACAGTGACAAGGTTTTGTATCAGACAATGTATTTGAGCTCTGGAAATATTTGAAGTTTCAGAATTCCCCAGTTGCTGGTACCAAGGTTGGTAACAAATTTTTTGCCTCACTCAGAAGCACTTAATGAAGGAAAGGCTGGCTGGGTACACAGGGACTTGAGCTGGCAGCAGAGCAGACCCTTCTCCTGGGGAAGGGAAACACCAGATTTACAATGTCTGTGGCAGACTGGGACCTGTGGTAGGTATTGGTTCCTGCACATTGTAGAGATGGCAGCTTTCACCTCATCTGTCCTCTGAGGTGTAGGATCACACCTTCATTTTCAGGCCATCCAAAGCATTTTCCAGATGCCTCTGTTTCATCTGAAGAAGCCAGGTTGCTTCAGGAGGCTTTGTGGAAGTGGTGACCCAGGAGGATGGACACAAGGCCTGGGCTGGCAGCATGTGCAGCAGTGCTGCTTCATTATGTAGTCCAGAGGCCACTGGCCAAGCCTGGGATGGTCAGGAGTCAAGAAAGGCTGTGCACACGCTTTCACTGCAAAAGAGGCTCCATTTCCTATTGCCAAGCCCATGAGCTTTACATCCCCTGGAAATTCTACTTTTAGCAGCAGACCCCTCTAACTCCTTCTCATTCTCAACCCTCTGACAGTAGTTTGCCCTCAAGTGCATCTCCCCCCCCACCCGGAGCAGACCTAGACCAAGCTGGTTTACACCAAAGGCAGCTTGTGGAGTTGAGTTGTAGTCACAACCCAACACCCTTAGGGGCCCAAATGTGTCCTTAGCTGTCCTTCCACACATATGGAAGCATCTCCTTTTAGATCCAAAGCTCCATGTCCCAATGCACAGAACAGGGCTAGCAGCAAAATAGCCTTTGTAGCTTTCTTCTCTGTAGTTGTGGCCTGGCCTGTTTCAGACTTCAGGTTTGATGCTGAATTGAATGAGTGACCTGATGGGAAGTCCTGGATTCCCCAGCTGCAGCATGGGCCTTCTTTTCCAATATCTCAGCTATGCTATTGTTTACTTGTCAGTTGCTATCCCTACTGCTCCCCAGCACCAGCCTTCATTAGTTTCCTCCTGCTTTACTCCATTAAACCTGCATTTAAATGTGCTATTGGTTCTCCCTAAATTAATAACCTTCCACTGCATAATATTGAATTCCTTTGCATTAGCCTGTTCCCCCCAGCGTCTCCAAATCCTCCTGCAGTCTGGTGTGTTCCCAACATTTATCAGCAGCTTCCCCTCCTATCATGATGTCATCTGCATCTGGACACCTGGCATATCACGCCAACCTTGGGCTCGTTTGTAGAAAACTCTTAAACAGAACAAGTCTCAGCCCTGAGCCCCAGGAGATCTGCCTTGTAAGCTCTCTTCTTGTGCACAGTGCTATTTATTGCACTTCTCTCTTCTCTAACCCAAGTTTATCCTTCTAATATTGATACTCCAATACTTGTATACGTTTTACTGACCTCATTTTCTGATGCAGAGTCAGTAACCTTGTTAAACTCCAGAAAATACAAAATTATTGCTTTAAACTTTTCTGGGCTCACCTTCACAAAATTTATGAATAGGATTTGGACTACTCTAGCAGCAATTTTGACTATGGTCCTTACTGCCAGATGCTTACAAACACCAGTCCTTGCTGCCCCTTTCCCCAGTACTTGTAGCACGAGAGGATAACCCAGGGGATGAGAGGTATATAGAGGGAAGAAATATTTTCCAAGTGATGAAATGTGGTGCAAAGGTTTTATTCCCTCACTTGTGGCTATGCCCTGTTGAGGAGCATCCTTTACATTTGATGTAAAAAAGGTAATGATGAACTACAGCCCAATGGCACCAAGCAATACACTCTCCTCTGCTATTAAGGATTTTCACCAAACATTGAGCTGCTCTGCCTTTCTAGAGACAGTGGCTTTGGGCAGGGCTGAAATGTGGAGCTTTTCAACTTAAAAGATGAAATGATAGGAAACAGTGTGATATCGAATATTAAGGGTTGTGATGGTGACATGGATATCTCCAGCTGTCTGCAGGGTACTACTTCAGGAGCAATGGTAAGGGTCAGATACAGTATTCAGCAGTACCGAGGTCACAGCTGAGCTGCACAAGCTGCAGAGTTGGGGGTACCTTCATAGTGGGTTAACTTTTATCCCAACTCGCAGGCCAACTCTGTGCTATCCTGCCTGCTCTGGCTACCCAGGGATGCCACAGACCTCAGCTAATTCTTGTTTCTCACAGAAATGCCCCATGGATGGGGGATTTCTGAGAAGCACTTTGATCAGCTTGGCCAGATGAAAGGCTGGGAAGAGATTGGGCTTTAAACATGCACCTTTTTCATGGCTTGAATTGTATTTCCCTAATGTTTTTCACACCATATTTCATGCACAATGAAAGTTTTCTTTATAGAGGTGATTTAACTGGGGAGGGGTCAGGCCAGCAACCTGAAAGAGATTGCTCAACTCCTATAGTTTGGTCAAGGATGTGTTTGGTTCTTTGTGTAACAAAGTGACATGCAAGCCCAATGCGTTTGTTCCATTAGCTAATGGCAACATTGCTGGTTCTGTGACATCCCTGCATGCTGAAGCAGCTATCTTGAAGAACAAATGCTGGAAATTAAAATCTTCTTGAGTCAAGCTTCCTCATTAGCAGCCTGCCTGGCTAGACTTTACCTTATTATTTTTTGCTGGTGTGTAGCTGTAAAGAGAAAACCAAGGAGAAAAATAGGCAATTAAAATGCATTAAATTGATTTCCAAATGAGTATGCAGAACAAGAAAGTCTCATGAAGAACCCCATCTCTTCTTTTGCATCTGTTGCTGTATATGAGAGTGCAAATTCACTAGCAACTAGAACAAGAACAAGACATATTTGCAAACGTTACTCAAAGTTGTATCTAGAATCCCTCAGTCAAGTCCCTGAAAACCAAATGTGTTAAGTCATTGCAGTTGCTTGGCATGCATTGCAGAGCAGGACCTTTTAAAGGCCACAAAAAAGTTTTTCAGGATGAGCACCTCTGCCCCAGCAGTTAAAAAACGATACTCAGCTCTGTAAAGCTGGAGAATCCTTTGCCTCATTGGCAAGAAAAATGCCCCAAAGCACCTCACGATTCCTCCGCTCTAACCTGTGCTCAGTGAAACCACAAGCATTATGAAATCCCACAACCTCCCAACACCAGGGACTGCATCTGCACTCGTGGCTCATGTCTCATTAACAGACTCTTCCACCTCAAGATAATGCAGATATATCACATGCAAGCCAGAAACAGTTACAGAAAACCATGAAGATGATAAAAATGAATCTCTTCCTCTCTTTTGCTTCCAGGACTTTCCTCTTCCTACTCAATTCCTCCCAAGAGTCCAATTAAATTTATTTTCAGATCGCTTTTTAAGCATACTAAGTAAATTATGAAATTAAAGAAGCTTCTTTACTGTGGTATATGAGAAAGAGGCTGCCCACAGAGGTGCGTGTGGCACAAGGTAAAACTGCATGGACAGATCTGTGCAGATAGTAATGCTTTGTTAAGCTAAGAAGTAGCACAATGGCAGAACTGGCTCCTTGACTGACAAGTGCAGCCTGGATCTATCCGCCAAACTTATCCTGGGGAAGGCAGTGTGAAAAGACACACTGAAGACTGGGGCTGAAAACTGGTTCACAGATCACTGTGGGACTTCAGCTGAAGAATCCGTCACTAGAGGTGAGGCTTTGAGTTGAAAACTGCTTGCATTTACTGCTAAAGGGCTGCTGCCTTTTTGCTGCCCAGCACTGATGCACTGAGCAGTCCACAAGAGCTGTGCCACAGTGCAATACTTCTCTTGGTGTTTCTCAAGTTACATGAGTCGAAGCTGTCAAGTCTGGAAGTCTGGTATTTGACTCCAAGTTTTGCTGGCTGCACTCCAGTAAGTGGATACAGACCAATTTCACAGAAGTGGCCAGCAACCTCCAGCAGGACAAAGAAAGGCCATTCCTACACGCACAGTCCCTTGCTCTGGAGAGCTCTTTCACTTGCCACTGGTCTGCATGAAGCCCTGTCACTGTCCTCTGAATGCCAAGAAGTACAGAGTGACTCACAGGATTAGGTAGAAAGAGACCTCAGAAATTGCACGTGCATGGGCATATACACACATGTAAGTGTCCCCTCCATTTAGGGTTTATGGCAAGCTAGACTTGGCGACCTCAGGGCAAAACCTTGTCTGGAGGAGGGATTTGAAGGACTACTGCTACCTGGGTACAAAGCCCAATAAAAGAACACTTATATCCTGGGGCTGGCTTAGACGAACAGGTTTGAAAGCTGGCATCAGTGGCAGATCAGAGGAGGGTAAAGGTAGGGTAGTGAGGGATCAGTTAGGGATAACTATGTAGGGGCCAAATCATAAGCTTTAAGTTCCATAATAAGGGTCTTTCAGGAACATTGGTGTGAAGGTCTGGAGTGGGGCAGGAGAAGGAAGGGAAAGGGCTGTCAGGGTGTTGGTGCAGAGACCCAGCCATAACACTGTGTCTGGCAGAGCAGTCCCATGGACTTTGTTGATTCAGAGGTGCTGAGATGAAACATTCTGTCCTGCTTGGAGCTTGGGAACTTGCTACTTCTGATGGTTGGCACTAGCGGTCAGCAAATCTGGCAAAAAGCGGCCAGTGAAGGCCTTGACATGAAGTCTGTCCTGACCCAGCTGCCTCCACCATCCGGGGGTTATCAAAGTAAACACTACTTTGGGGTAGTTTTCCCGTTGGAGATTTTTCTCCTCCCTTCCCTCATTTAAGGGTTCAACAGAAACCACAAACTTGTTGCCTCAGAGGGTGAGGGCTCCAAATGCCCAAGACTTTGGTTTGAAGCCAAACTAGATGAATGGTTTCCAGAAACCCCTCCACCTTTCAACACCTGCACTGATAAATAGATTAGCCGATCAAGTGGAGACTGCATTCCCAGCAGCAGGACGTGGGGTGATGGTATTTAACAATGATGAATTGGAAAGAAATCCTTTACATAAAATTTAAGACTAAACCATTCAGGAGGATCTTCTTTCCCATACTGTGGAAACACAGTTTTAGAAAAGAGTGGACCTTCAAAGACGAGATTTTTTTCCTTGGTTGCTATAACCGTGGATGTTGGATTTTACTTATTCATTGGCTTCCACCGCCCCCTTCTGGGTTTTGTAAAAACACCACCTTTCTCCAGGAACTTTCCCTTGGAAACAAACAACCCCCGTACTTACTGATGTTGACTCTTAAACGCCTCGATCATTTAAACAGAAACCGAGAGCATCTTTGAAAAGCATGGATGATGAATTAGAAGGGAAAGGATGTAGGCTGTGAAACCGTACTGTCATGCAGTTTACAGCAGTTTCAGTCATAACGCTGTGATAAGAAACTTCTATTGCTTAAGTTCCAAGCCAATCACTTCTGGCAGTGTGACTGTACTTTCCATCGACAGGATTAACAAAAAGCATTCAAGTAGTTCATGTGCCGAGAGACAAGTCACGAAAAAGAACTGATTGTCAGGCTCTGGCAGGGGAACTCACAGGGCAGTCGCAGGGGGCAGGGCAGGAGGGGACCTGATCAAACCTGTACGGAGCCACAGTACCAAGTCAGAGCTATGAGCAGTACAGAAGCCCCTGCAGATGTATTTCCTGTACTCAGAAATGCACATATTTGTGTAACTTTGCAGTAATCTGGAGGATGAGAAGAAAATTGCGTGACAGGTATGGAATTACACCAGAGTTAACCAGCTAATTTCTGGAGTGGCCACTCCTAAATATAGCAAAAAATTCACACTGTGTTTTCATGAAAAAAGTTCAAAGATAAGTGAAGCAGTCCCTCGGGTGAAGTACCACTCTATCAAGGATGATGATCAAGTCTCAGGTTAAAAGTGAAGAAATCCTTCCTTCATGCCATGTAAATGACAGTATCCAGCCCCCATACACCCCAGATTTTAAGTTAGCAGATTTACCACCTCGATGAAAATTCTGCCTCCTTCTAAGAAAAAAAGGTACTCTTCCTCTGATTCCAAGCCATGTTGAGGAGGTCCAAGGATCTTGCTCCTTACAGAGTAGTTATAGCCCTAGCTCACTATTATTGTCATATTTCATTTTCCATGTATTACCAGTGATGGTAAAACCTTCTTTCTTCTAAGGGCCTTTTCCCCTCTCTCTGAATAACCTGTAACATCATCTGCAGCACCTTGTTCTGGGTCCATAATGTGATACCAATAACAATTATCTATTTGTAGCTCCTGTACTATGCTTTTATTCCCTTCTGAGTGATCATTTTGGTTGTCCATCCTGAGATTTATTAAGAGACTGAAGGTTTGCACAGTGAATATTTGGCAGTTTTTTGAAACCAGGCTCCTACTTACAAAACAAACATCTTAAAATTAGTAGCATTTAAAATCACCAGTCACTTCTGGTGGAGACCCCCTCCAACTGGGAATAGAAACTGTCGTATGGGCAAAACTATGGAAAATATTACTCTCTCTGCTTCACTCGCCTCGTGTCTCAAGTTCCTAGTTCCTGCCTCAAGTTTTGATATTCTCATTGAAATTTTTGTAATGTGAAGCTGATTAACTGCTGTATTCCAGAGTTGCAAGCAGCTCCCTTTTTTCCTTTCTCTTAGAAAGAGATAAAGTTACCACCTTTTTTATGCCTTGGAAAAGTATCAAACCAGAAAAGGAGGGATGCAAAGTGAAAGAGCTGCGAGATGTCTGTGGCTCAAACAGGACTGGCAGGTAACAAGAAAGACTCTGGAGAGGTGTTTGTTTTTAATGTTTTCCTTGAGTTGCTGGAGGGCTCTATCTGGTGTCTTCCTTCAAAAATTTCTCCCTTAGCTGAACTGGAGGCTCATACACTGAATTCAGCTTGCCTGAAAGGAGCTCAGCCATAAGAAGCAGCTTGGTCACTCTCTTCACATGATCACCAGATGAGTCTCTCTCATGGAATTTGTGTCCCATCTTTAAAAATAAATACAACACAAATAAACGAAGTCTTGACTGTAGTCACCAACCCTGAGCCACAGGCAGATGTGACTATGCTTGAGTCAACAGCTACAAAATCAGCAGGCTGCAATTTCAAAGAGGCCCCAGACACCGATGTTACTCAGAGAACACCACAAGCAGGAATGGAAGGTGCTGTTGAATAGCCAGGGTAATGACATGGTCAATCAAATGCTCAAAACACAAACAAGATGGCTTACAGGAAGATCAGCTCATGGAGACCTCCCGATGTCCCTAGGGTGATGCCAAATAACTTGCTGTGAGCACAGGGTGAAAGGAGGACTTCATGCTTGGGGGCTGGATCTCCATGCTGAGCATTAGATGGCACAGGACCAGACAGACAACTCCACAGACTTGGCACAGGGCCCCATCAACATAGCTGTGAGAGCCTTCTGATTTTTCTCTGCTGGACTGGGAGTCACTAACTCCCTCTGCACACTCTGCACACCATGGCAGGCTGCAAAGGAGCTGTGTACAGGGTAAAACAAAAAGAGCAGGCATCCAACACTGTCTAACACCCTTTCCTGCCACGCTAGTTACCTGCAGGCAGAAGCTGTAGAGGGCTGCACTGATCCTGCAGCATGGCACAGGGCTGGACATTCCATCACACTGGGCAACGTAGCATGGGGTGGGGGGGCCGAGCCTATGTTTTTGTAGGGCCTTAGACAAAATTAAGTTTCCCCGTGTGCTTTCATTTTCTCCCCCAAATGCCCTCTGCCTCCAAAGGCTTTTTCTGTGTCTGACCAGAGCACATGCAGTTCTGGACATCTCTGCTGCCGTGCCCTGAGGTAGCTGCCTCTGGGGCATGCTTTGCTTTAGGAATCCTTCCCCTGATTCTCCAGCAGTGAACTTCATCCCTCACAGCGATGACGTTTGAACTGGCAGAGAGAGTTACCTGCATGTCAAGAAGAAAGACTCCTGTGCCGCCGAGTACCAGATCAGTGACTCTGGTTGGCTCTGTGTTACAGCTGAGCTATAACCTCGTTCTCCTGCCTCACCTGCCATCTCCAAGTAATTGCTTTTGGATAGATGGTAAGCTGGTGGCATGGTTATGTGACTAGCAGCTTGGCTTTTTTCCCACTTCCCCCCAATCTGCTTCAGGCTATACAAAGCAAGCTTATTTTTCTCTGCTTTGCTTCCCTTCCAGCACCACAAACGCATTTACACAGAAGCCCATTGCTTCAACAACCGGAGAAGTGCTCAGGCTGGGGACCACTTACATCCACGTCTCCCAGCATTCCAGTGAGCACATCTGGACCAAAGCAGAGAGACACCTTTCTATGGTTTCAGTTCTCGGGGTAACACAACAATGCAAGCGCAACGTGACAGACCATCCTGGTCATTCCTGGTCAGGGAAAATCTCTTCTGGCAAGCAGGGCCAGACTTGATAGAAGAGCTGTGAAGAAATACTTGGGCTTTTGATTGTCTGTTGTTTGAGGCTGGTGTTCCTGAGATGGGTTGTTAAAAACGTGATTTCCTTCAGTAGTTCAAGGCATTCAGGTGTGAGCCTCACAGATCTTAAAAGGCTTATTTTCTAAAAATGTTACTGAATTTTATTTTTTTAAACAACATTTGTCATGTGCATTTGTTTCAGTTGTTTTTTTCTCTGAACTCTGCACAATTTAAAGGCATCTAAAACCTAAGTTATTGTGAGCAGTAGATTTCTTCCTTTCACCTCTTACACCACAAAATCTTACAATAATTTTAAGATTAGAACACTTCTTTCTTAAAATACTTGTTTCTTAAATCTTGGCATCCTTCACTATAACAACCAATTCCTAACAAACGTCCTCATACATATATTGCTTTCAACTCCCAACCCTCCTTCTATTACAATACCTAAAATAGTATAAAAGGACCTGCTAGAATTACAACTAGTCATGCAAAGGTAGGAAAGTAATGTGAGGACTCCAGCCAGGATATTTTTTAAAATCAGATAAATAATTTGGTAAATTGAAATATTTTACTATCTACTCACATGAAGATTATGCCAAAATTTGAAAGCTAACTATAAGCAAGTCAAAAGCACTACTGCCACAGATTGGAGTTTCAAAGCCATTAAATCTTGCTTCTTTTCACCTCTTTCCTAGAATTTGAATTGTACACGCTTGAGTTTGTTGTGGTGGGGTTTCTTTGGTAGTTGTTTTGTTTGTAAATCACAGATCATCTTGAACTGTGTTAACTGCATTTGGATAAGTGTAAGTATGTACTAAACCATGTATGTGCCACGTATCTTGCTCATGACACTTCCATGGCAGATCACCTCCGGCAGCGAGGATAAATTCCCTTCAACTGGGATCAAGATAGCAAAGAGACTTGTATTCAGGTGATGGTCATGGAAGAGTCGGTATTCTGATGAAGGAAGAAGGTACTGTGGGAAGAGGAAGCTGTGGGAGGAAGTGCATATGTAGCTGTGTTCCTGCAGATGAACTGGGAATTCAACAGCAAGAAAAGGAAGCAACCAGCGACTGCACGCAGGGGAAACAACAGCTCATCTTCCTCTACTGAGCACATGCAGCACAGAGCTAGTCCCCGAAGGAGTACCTTGACTGAGAATCCCCAGATCTCTTCTTCAAATAGGCAATAGATGATTGCAAAAAATACAAAACATATGTACATACACTTACCCTTTACAGGTCTGCTCATCCATTAATAACCCCCAGCCTTCCAGCCAGGAATTCATTTTCAACAGACTTTGAAGTAGTTATCTATGATTTGCTTCCACGTAACGCGTGTTTACTTTGCAAAATTAAATTCATGCTTGGAACTCAGAGCAAAACACAGAGACCCTATGGAAAAAAACTAGATGTGTCTGTCATAGAGAAACAATGGAAAGCAGATCTATGAGTAAGAATGACAATGGTCTATTTTGTGTACTGCTTGCTTAAAGCGACAGGAACATTATAACCAAAGCTCTTTTTATTCTCAGCAGTTTTTTCACGAGAAGAAGGAATAGTTTACTGCTAGAAAAATAAAGGCAGGGACATAAATATTCATACATCACAGTTACAGTTACACATCACGGTTACACAGAATCTGCTCTTCCCAGAGCAGTTGATCTTTCTCTTGAAAGATCGTGCTCAGTAATGCAAAAAGGTTAAGAATTGCTCAAGCCTGATTTTTTTTGAGCAATTCAGAGGTTTACCACGGCCAGTTATAATTTCAAGCTGAATGCATGCTGGAGGACAGGAGGAGACTACAGTAAGGAGAAATCTCAGCTGCAGTTTTGCTAAAAATCGGTCAGGAACAAAAGAATAAAGCAGAATTTGTCAACTTCACTGCAGAGCACTCTCTTGTTATTCTGCTCATGGCATCCAGTTTTCACCACCTCTGCTGTAAAATATTTTGATAAAAACTACGGTTTTGGTCGATGAAGTAGTGAATAGGTCTTTCAGTGCAATTGCCTATTTGAGGTGGATTTTGTTAGCGATTGGCTGAGCAAATTCCCACTCACAGTAACAGCTGTGAACCCTGCTGAGGGCATCTGTTGGGTAGTTAATACTTGTTGGGAAGTATCTCGCTTTAAGTGTGTTTTGTTTACAAAAGAAATTCCTACGCTTTTTAACACAGTGTTAAAGACGTTGTGCCTCCTGTTTATTTACATATAATGTTCGATCCGTGTTGTCTTTGTTCACTCATACTGATTTTCCTCCCTACAGGGGGCTAACATATCGAAGGGCTTTTTGATTGCCTTCAGTTTCAATTGAGTTATAATAATAACACCCTAGATACAGAAAGGTTATTCAATTAAGTATTATAAGAGACTGCTGGTCCAATTGTTTCCTTTGCAGCCAGCAAAAATAAGGAGAAACTCCATGGAAGCTGAAATTTGAATGGGTATCAGTATAAGCAAGACCTAGGAGAATAGTTTCTGCATCAGTGGCATGAGCAGAGCAGTCACTTCTCCTCCCGTGGCTATCACTTTTTAAGTGATCCACAGCCCACATACTCTGCACTAAATTCCTTTGCCCTGCAGGAGTTGTTTGAGCCATGTTAATAGCTCTGGACACATGAAGGGATGCAAGTGTGAAACAGATGCAAGCATCTTTCATGTTATCCTACCAGTTTAAAACCCAGGAATAATGAAGTTCTGCAAAAGCAGCGAAAGAGATCACATCAGAGTATCTTTGTTAACAGTGCATCTCCTTAGTCTCTAAGGCACTCTGTTCTGTCACTTACACAGCAAGACCTTCCCCAGGCCTGAACCACCATCACTCACATGGTAAATATGTAAACCAGGGTGGATCAGGCTCAAACAACCCCAACCTCCAGTGCTGAAGGAACCCTCCAGTATACCCTATACGAGCAAGGTGGAGGTGCACATCAGTTTAGGGATGGAGGATGATCCCAGGAATGCACTGCTTAGCTCACCAGCAGAAAAACTAAGGACAGTTCTTTCTCCAGGTAGTCTGAATGCCTTGAGAGAAAGTTTCAGAGGAGTATGGAGACTATCCTGCTTAGGCCTACTCTCTAACAAGCACAAATCGGCATAAGTAAGAGCAAATTGTAAGTAAGGGAAATCATCTCCTTTGAATCTACAGAAGCTGGTCCTCATGACTAAAGCTGTTTAACTAAATATGTGGCGATCAAAATTCTTGCTCGAATACCTGCAGAACTGCTGCTGTCCAGTCGGAAAAGGTTCCCATCTGCAGAGCTCCCTCCTAAAGACATGTTTTAAAAGGAGAATGAAGAGAGTTTAAACTCAGGCTGTCTTGCAGATGGAGGGCAGGAGGACATTTGTAATACTGGTTTGCTTAAGTGGAAGCTGCTCATCAAGGTAACACACATTTCCATGACACATAAAAAAGCAATGGCACATTTTTTGACAACCACTCTGAAAGTTTGGGAAGAGAACAGGAGACACAACAGCTGAATTCTCACGGCATGTGTCAGCAAGCTAAGTTTGAACAAAGCATTGCATTCATGGAAGAGTGCTACAGATTTAATGTTAAGTAAGTGAGGATTTAATTTATCTTCCATTTGGACACTAATACCTTGTATAGAAAAATGTTTTCTAGCAGTTACACGAGCACATAAACTTAGAATACCGTCAGAAAAACCCAAATCCAAACCAGTACTTCTTTTTTTTGCAGGATCTCTCTTTTTCCCTATGTTCCTCCCTTAAACTACAGAGAAAATCTAGTTAATGTGCTTCTTAAACGTGGTCCACGTATTGTTATGTATATTACTTTGATGAAGATGTATTTCCTGTTCAAACCTTGTTTGTCCATTCTATCCCAGTTCTGAAATTGCTTTCCAAGTATGTTTTCAGAAAGACATGATTACCATTTCAGAAATACGTATCTGACACAGCAGCTCACAGAAGTAAACATTTATTTAATGGCAAATTAAACTAAAGGTCCTGGGTGTAACTTGCAGATCCAAGGCCTTAATCTATGTTTATATAAGCTGAGCCTCAAAAGCAAGGTAAGTCACTTGAACTTGGTTTCAACAGTTGTCAAAACAAAGTGCCACCTGAAACTGGACCTTTGCCGTATATCAAAAATACAAAGAAAGCAGGCACTCTGGAGAATTGCCTGTATTTTTGAAAGGTTCATACCTGTATGCAGAATCCATACACTTGCGATCACACTAACATTAGTTTTAATGCTGAGATTTAATACATGTACACTATAAATAATGTACACGTGGATACGACTGTACCTCCTACAGCTGTACTGCAGTAACACTATCCCTTTCACTGCCAGTTTAATTTCTGATTTTTTCTCATTTTCTGCAAATGTCAAAGATGTGATATGTCGATGAAAGATTCCAAGTACATTCATTTATCCTCTGAATCTTATGCTATGATTGTGGGCTCGCAATGTGTAGGACAAAGGTTTGAAGAATCATAACGAGCGTTTCAGAGTAACTACACACTGGTGACTTCTTAATTGTTTAAAAGCAATTGTATCACTTACTGGGGAAATAGAATATTAAAGCGAATCAGTAACAGAAATATCACAGGAGTAAACTAAAAACACAGACCAGGGGTATCTTGCCAAACCCACACATAATGCAGAAAGGCTTCTGGTAGTGTGCGAGAACAGTGACATCTTGTGGGGGTTTCACAAAAGTTAGTTCACAGAAGGACGGAGGAAACTAGTCCGTGATGTGTAATTAGAGGAAACACTCCTTCAGTAGTTTATTTAATACATATGCCATTAATATTTGGTAGAAATTATGCTTTATTGCTTTTATAATGAGGAATGAAAAAAAAAAAAAAAAGCAAGCGGATAAATAGCTAGTAAGAAAAACTTCCAAAACAAAAACTAAGGGAATAGGGTGGAGTCCAAATTGCTCGGCAGCAGTTTCTTCTGCTCTCCCAGGAAGTGGTTATATTTATCACTTAAATATTACCCATCCAATATAATTATGGTATAAGGGCAAAGTTATAAGAGACTAAACGAGGAATTATGTTGTAAAGGCAGACAGTCGAACATAAAAATGACGTCCATATTAAGTGGTTTTAAAAAACACGGACATAAATATTTAATAAATAAAGTATGAATAGTTATGTTGTTCCTTTCCACTGATTAACAGACTACGACAAATTCATTGCATGTACTTCTTAAAAAAACGAAGTTACATCACAATGGAAAATTAATATACCCTACTTGCTAGTACAGTATGCAAGATTTGGACCCTTCAGATTGCATCAGAGTATATGAGTTTCTGGAACAAATCTTCAACTGCTCTAAAGTGTCCTAACTCAGCCAGGATACTCAACTCTGACAGCTTACAACAAGCAAAAATGTTTTCTTTTTTCTTTTTTTTTTTTTTGACAAGTCTGCACCCAAACTAAGTTATAAAAACATAACATTTACAATTTGGAAGATGATAGATTTTTCTACCAGAATGTTCATGTGTTCCTCTTATTTTCTTTTACCTGAGTAACCTAAGTAAACAGATTACAAGGCAATTTAAACATATTAGCTAATACAAGGTTTACTGGACTTCTCATATATAGAAATGTACTTTGACACTATTTGCAGTTTTACAAATACAAAATGAATAAGAACTTTAAAACATATTTACTGAGCAGCCATGTCTTTGCTATCTGTACAGATCAATAGGTTCTGTGGAATTATGTACAGAATTTATAATTTAATTTTTAAACAGCTTTTGTGCAACCTGGCTGTAATGTGCATTTAAAGAACTGCTGTCAGCATCACACATCTGTAATTCACTGGTGGCAGAAATGGAGAGCAGACTAGGACAACAGCTCCTAAAATGATACTGTGCTATGCAGACATCTGTACATAATTCAAATAGTGCATATTAATCAATGTCTGATGAGGAATAATAGCTGCTAATACAGACACGGGCATTTACAGTTATTAGGTTTGTTATAGTAAGTATGGATCAATGAACTTTTCCATATAGAAACATTAAAGGAAAGGGCAAATTAGGAAGTTACTAATTAAAGAAGAAAAGGAAAATTATGTAATAAATAACAAAGCTTTCATTTTAACTTGCAGAAGATAAACACAGTAGGAAAAAAATCCTTTACAGTAGCAAAAGATCCTTTATAGTATCAATGAAACAATTCAGAAGCATTGTCAAATTAAATGTAATTCTGTTTTATTTTATAATCATAGCTACTGAAAGTAAAAAAAAAAGAAAATCAACATCAAGAAAATTCAGTTTATCTCTGATAGTCTTGTTAGTGTACTTCTGTGTTACTGTATCTGTCAGATGTTTTCTCCTTTTTGTGCTCTATTCACGCTATCACTTCTTGGATTTTTTTTTCTGAAGTTTCTTTAGTCCAACATGAATCCATAGACAATAAAGCACAGTGAATATGCAATTTGCAGACTGGTGTGTGTGAAAAACCATAGGAATATAATCACTTTTACGAGGTAAGCTTGGAGTAACTTGGAGGAGAGAACTTGCGCTTCAAGTACTTGAGAATGTAAAGTGGAAGACAGCTTACAACAGTGATTGCTGACACTTTCCACAGGAAGGTCACAGTTGTGATAAAGGCAACATCTGCAGAAACAAAAAGGGAAAATATTTAATGGGAGCCCACACAATGGGAAGTGCAAAGTCAATAAAACTCTCTTAATTGTTTGCTTATGCTATTGTCCAAGACGATTCAAAAAAAAAAAAAAGGGCAATAAAGCAGCAGAAAGTTAAGCTCAACATTTTGGTTTTGTCAACTATTTTATTTTTTTATTTCTATTTTTTATGGTCCTTATACTGTTTTGCAGCACAAGTAATTTTAGGGAAAACAGAATGTCAGTTTAAAAACAATACTCTCTCATAATAAAATGTTAAGTCAGCTTATTTTTCCACTACTAAGAGTGATTTTTACCCCCTATAATCCAGCCTCGCAAACAGAAATTCTGCTGCCAGTTTGGATCCTTTATTCCATATTGATTACAGTAATCTCTTGAATTTTGCGGGGGTTAGGGATGGCGGGATGTCCGCGAAACCTGGGTTCCGTGAAGAGCAGCAGGCAACGAATATGCAAATAAGCCGCCCCCATCTCCCTGCCCCCCTCAGCCCTGGTGAGCACAGAGACACAAGTGACACTGGGGGCGGGGGGTGTGTGGCGCTGCCCCTCCTTCAGCAGGCATGAGGTCTTCCTGGGGGATGAGCAGCCTCTGATCCTGGGCTCGGAAGTGAGCCCAGGCAGAGCTGTGCCCCCTGGCTCAGAAGCAAGCCCGAGTCCGGCCACGCTACTCTGGGGACTGGAGTCTTCCCACAGGACAAGCAGCCTCCGGTCGCAGGCTCAGAAGCGAGCCCAGGCAGAGCCATGCCCCCTGGCTTGGAAGCCATCCCAGGCGAGGCCATGCCAATGTGGGGACCGGGGTCTTGCCATGGGATGAGCAGCCACCAATCCTCTTCTCCCCTCCGGCCCCAGTGCCAGCTTGACACCGTGTATATAAAGCTTCATTAAAATTTTATTAATCTTTACAACGCTCTTATATGCCGGTCCACAAGCAAGTGGCACCTCCCTGTGCCAACGCCCTGCCCCACAGGGCGTGCCTGTCCCGCCCCACGGGGCGAGGCAGCCCCACCCCACAGTGTAGCAGAGGCACTCAGCACATCTGCACATGGAAAAACACCACGAAGACTTGAGGGAAGACTATATGGCGTCTTTGCTAACCGCCCCCCGTGAAGATGCGAAGGAGTGAAACTTGAAGCACGAAACAGGAAGGTAAAAATGTATTTTTCTCTGAAAGAGTCAAAACTGACTGACTCTTAAAACCTTAGAGATTAAATTAGAGCCCAAAATTTCACGGAAAACAATGTAGTGATATTGTTATAAGCCTCACTGAAAAGCTATTTTTTGTGATAAATATTAACCAGAATGGTGACACTCTACACTTGCTACTGAAATTTTTTTACTGTATTTGTGTTAATCAGGACATACTTAATTATCATGGAAAGATTCTAGAACCCAAGCAACCCAAAGATTTATTTTTGTTAATTTAAAAAAAAATTTCCATTAGTTACAAAGTGTATATTAAATTATTTGGTACTCCTTAATGAATTTTTACAGATTGTTTTAAATCTTCAAGAAAAGTTAAACTTTACCTACCTAAGAAAGCTCCAAAAGACACTCTGCCTATACCTGTTTCACAAAGAGGGAAAATGAAAGGATAGATTTACAGAAAATACACAAGTTATGTAGGAAAAACCAAACAAACAGGTTAGGTACAAAACAAAGAAATGAAAAAGATGTTAGTAGTATTAACTGGAATAATATTACCTTCCACATGTCCATCAGAATATTTTAAGCAGCAATTAAATCAAAACATTTTGAAAACACGGAGATTTTACATTTAGTCATGTTTTAAGATCGTAAGTACAGTGGCACTTTTCTTACATTTGACTCCAAGGTAGGATTTATTTTGTAAACAACTTGATGAGAACTGTTTTTATGTGAATGAAAATTCACTTCAGAAAATGCAATAAAGAAATCCTTTACTGCTCCAACTTTACTCTTCTTTATTAAAATATTATTCATTTTTATTTATTATTTATTATTATTTATTAAAATACTTTGCATATTGAATTTCAATGTATAAACTTGTTACACAGTTTAAGCCGAAGCCTTCTTAGACACACTGAAAGCTTATGTAACATATCACAGACACGTCCAATAAGGCCACTGTGTGCAATTAACTCAGAAACAGAAAAACTGATTCAGTTCCATGAGTCAGAGCTGTAGAACAATATTTTTGCCTTTCTAATTTGAGTGCCATGTCATGATATAATTTCTTTGGGAGGAGATGATGGTTGTAAGTTACAAGACTGAAAGACACGGTTTATTTGCCAATGAAGTCAAGTTGACCTGGATAATTTTTCCTGACACATGGAAGTTTTCTGTACCTTGAAATGCAAACCATCACTTAGGTTTATGCTATATCAAATACAAAAAAAAGGTTCTCTCCCCCCTGTTGTAATGCAAGAGATTAATTAAGAATAAAGCATTAAGCAGAAGTGAGACTAACAGAAATGTGTTTTCACAGATAAACCAGTGTTTATAGTAAAATACATCTTCACAAAATCCAGTGAACCTGCAGCCTTTTCAGTACCCTTAATGTCAAAAAAGACAGAGGTTAAGTCCCCAGGCTGCAAGAAGCCATGCAAACATTTTTGAACTCAGTTGTTTGGATGTGTTCAGCAAATACAGAGGGATAGAAAAACAACCCTCTTTATGGAAGAACCAAAGCTCCTGCAGCTTTTACACATCTGTGAACACCATCTAAAGGTGTTTTTCATGAACAACACCAGAAAGGATGAAAAGGACTGGCTGTCACCAACACTACAGACTTACAAAGGTGAAGCAGCAAGTTCTGCTTTATGAAGTTCTTGGAAGTCTGGGTTCAAGGGACAGCACCTGTATCTGTTCTTGATTGTTCCTTGTAACCTGGCTGTGGAGGCTCAAAAATCAATCCAGTAATCTCTATTAAAGAGTCTGTGCATCAGTGTCAGAGAAAATAAAAAGATACTCTGGCAAAACTGAAATAATATACAAGTACCAAGCCCAGCAGGGTTGTATTCACTAGAATTTGACTCCTGAGAAATCTGGGCACCTGGGACAGGCAGTGAAGCATTTACTGATTAAAAAATTAATTACATAACGTATGCACACTACTCTACGGTTGCACACCTGGGACATGAGAGAGTTACAGCAGAACTATGAGACTCCTAGAAACTACCATGTAACATTTAATTCTGCTGTGAGAAATGACAACTGAAGCAGGGCAACTCCTTACTCATCAGCTCCTGGAAAGCAGGGAAGGAGGAGCTGGCTTCTGCTCCTAGTGAGGTATAACTAAAGTTCTTATGTTTGCAAAAATCACACTGAGATAGCAGTTTTTGCTAAAGGATTAAACTGATGGAAAAAGAAATATGTATTATTTGGATGCTCAGATCCTTGACTGTTAAGATTTGCAGTTAAAGTATGTTATTGCATCTTGTGAACCATGAACAATCAGAACCTTAAGACACAGGAAGGCATACCATAACTTAAAGCAAGCTTAATATAAGCTCGGTATAATTATGAAACAATGATTATTACATAAGGTATTTATCCTAATAGCCTGCTGCCTCACTCTCTAGCAATACTTCAGCTATCTTCATCTTGTGGGTTAGATCTAATTAGGTCCACATGGTCTGGCATACAAAATGATGCATCAATTCAGTGAAAAGATCCTGAGTTTTAAAAAAATCATATCTATTTTCATTAAAGTCAATTTAAAGTATGCAGCTTGGACTGTCAGTACTGGATCAAGGATGGAAAAGGCATGAGTGATTTGAGTAAAGTTTCTCATTGAGATAAACAACACTAAATTGAAAACAGGGAATAAAGATCATTGAATTCTAGGAGAAAAGGGTAAGAGAATATTTTAATCCAACATTATTCAGGCTTCATCTGAACTCAGTCATATTTCTGACAAAGTAATCTGGATTTCAAAAGATCACCTATTCTTAATTAAAATAAAAAAGAGAAAAAAATTATTACGCATATAGAAGAGTTCTCTGTTAAAATACTTCTACTATTACTCACCAAAGTATTCATTTAGAAATGCAAGAGAGGCCACATAGCAGCCAAGACTGAGGAATTCAGCCACCACCATTAACCAGTGCCATGTTCGTATGGTCAGTGCAACCATCAAGAGCTCAGTCAGGATTAGGGCAGTGAAGGAAATGGCAACGACATGTACAAATTCAGATTCAAAAAGCAGCAAGGCCCCATACATCAGAATACCACCTAGGTAGGGTGGAAAGGCACACGCAGTTAGTTAACAACATATTCTGCAATAAAATTCCACTGCACCAGTTTTTACAACAGCACATTGACCACTTGATTACTTACTATGAAAATTTGCCCAGTCTTTTTTTAATAAGGTAACAATACTGACCTTTCTAAAAGAAAAGAAAGGTATATAATGTACTTTGTGTATGTGAAATAAACCAACCACAGTAAAGCTGAATAGAAATAAAACTATTACAAAATTAAACACCTTTTAGTGCAATATATCTGATGAACTGTTAATTAACCTCATTTTGTCAAATGTTGCAAATAAATGAGATATTTTGTAATTACTTTTAACTGATTACATAATTCAGATTTCTTCAACAGCTCTTCTGTCATTCCATGAAAAGAAATTACTGTGTAAATACACGCGATGTGATAAGCACTCATTAAATTTTTTCTGGATTAGTATTTAATTAGAGACATGTCCTTTTTTAGGCGACATGCACCAAAAAAATACCAGTCCACGCTGTGTTTTGAATAGGCCTGGCACACCACAGGAATATCGATTTACGAGATAAACAGAAAGCAATATATATAACTGCTGATGAAATATGAAGCTCTGGGAATTCAACCTGCAGCTGAAAAACAATATTGCTAACAGCAGACAAAAATTTCTCAGTTCAGTAAAATTAGGACTCTCTCCTACCTTGGTAAATACTGATTAAAACCCAGATGAGGAAGGTCTTAAATGACAAAGATCTTCCCTAAGAGAAACACATGAGAGGACAGTTAAACACAACTTCTATTCAGTTCATACATTTTTAATAGTTAATCACTAGAGAGACATTTTACAAGTATATTAAATTGTATTTGAAGTGATATAGGCTACAAAGCCTCTAGTTCATTATGATTCTTCATTACAAACTTGTAGAGAAATCATGCAAAGTTTAAATCTGGAAGTAAGATAGTTCAGGCCTTAAACAAAGGATACTTTAGCCTGCAATGCTCTGGCTCATTTTCTGAAGGTTGAAAACAGTAAAAGTAGTTTAATTTTTATTTTAAACCCATTCAAGTTAAAATGTATCTACTAGTAATGTTTGAATTTTGGATAAACTGCCCATTTCCATTCATGAATAAATGTATCACTACCGCAAGTCTTCAGCAAGTAACTATTATCAAATAAACTCTGTGCTATAGACTGAATCATATGCATAAATCAAAGAATGAATGCTGTCATGTGTGACATCACGTGACATGACTCGCATTCTGGGAGGGTACTGATGAAATATGTCAGAACTGCAGATTTGAAAGGATAAAATTTCAAAGGATAAAATGACAAACAAACCAGTCATTTTGCCTCAAAAGAAGTAATCAATCTAGAACAGGCAAGAATCAGAACTTCACAAAGCAATGTGCTTCACTGATGTAGCAAGTGATGAGATAACTATTACCTCAGTATAGGCTAAAACATATTCTTGGATAGACAGAGTCTATGGAAAGGTGCTAAGGATATTCCCATAGGTCTGTATACAGTCTTGAATGCTGAACACAAGAGAATAAATTTCTGGCACAAATACAAAGAAACATTAGATTTTTTTCTCCTGTGAGTGCCTACTCATTAGCCTTTGAATACTGGACACCACTTCCACCTTCAAGCATAGCCCCTAATTAGCAAGATTCACAGAATCACAGAATCAGTAAGGTTGGAAAAGACCTTAGAGATCATCAAGTCCAACCTATCACCTATTACCTAANTGAGTTTTCATTCACTGTTATAGATTTAGAGGGGGTAAGTCACTTCTGAGTTTCTGTGGAATGCTGCACTACAGGCTGTGAATCACTTTCAGATGAAAGCAGGTAGTACTTACTTCATTTCAAAATTTCCTCAGCTTTCCTAGCTGTAACTCCACAGAAGCCACAGAAACAGTAATACTCAGTGTGTCCTCCATGATATGTGGTCACACTTGTCTCTCTAAACCTTGCTAATTTTCCCTTCTTGTACTGGAACAAGTCTATTAATGACTTGTGCCAATGTACTCTGTTCTTTTAAAAATCTAAAAATTTTCATCACTAGCACATCCAAGAAAAGAAAACAATTCCAAGTAATAAAATTATAGCCCACATCAACACATGCTTGAATAACTCTAGCATTGGTAGATATTTGCATGTAAAGTTCATAATTCGAAAAACACTGTGTAGAAATAAGTAGGCTTCGTAGTGTCATTACTGTGGCTTCATGATCATTAATTTTTGCAATAAACACAGTAAGATGAACACGTAAGAGTGAAGTCAAACATAGTATGTCACTTTTTGTACTGCACATTCATTATCATTCACTGATCACCATCTGCCCCACACAATGCACTGAACTGTACCCTCCACTTTCTCCACATTATCTTTTTTCTCCTGAAGATAATTATTTGTGTTCTACTCATTTAATATTCATAAATGTACAACAATAAGCCAGGAAAGTCAGTGATTCAGCATCTCTGAGAACTGCCGTTTAAGCTTAAACCAAAAAACTCAGCCTTGTATTCACCTACCCATGCAGGGCAATTTCCAAGTACAAGTTAACTTCTGTGTTTGGAAATAAAATGCTTTCAAGTTCCATCAACAGGTTACCACAGGTAAGCTTACAACCATCTTTAGCAGGTGAAAGCTTAATTAGGGGATTAATCATTGGCTGAAATCTCAAAAACTTTCAATATTCTCAAGAAGAGAAAGACTGACTCAGGGTCTCCAATAGATGAGAAAAAATTATCCCAGACTAACACAGCTAATACGTAATTGAGTTCAATTAAAAGGACAAAGACTCTGAAGTTTGGACTCACTTTAACTACAGTCCTTTTTGACACAACTACAGAGCTTTAGGAAACATCTTTGAAGAATCTATTACCCCTGAAAAGACCATTTGCTTTTGCCTTGGATCATAACTTTTCTAGCTAATAGTTAAGGAAGGAAGAGAAGCACTTTTCAAAACACTTATTTAAAGAGAATTTAGAGATTTGTTTCATTTTTGCAGGTAAAGAAATTACACGCTTTGATTATTTGCAGGTATGTGCAAACACAGAGAAAGCAGTATCCACAGATGGCTTAGTTCAGACATATCAGTTATCAATATCTTTTATTTAAAGTAAGACAGTTTTTGCAGAGGTCAGTAGTGATTTCTGGGTGTTAGGAAAAAATACCTAAAAATTACCAGTTAAAAATGAAAAATGACCTGTGAAAATGTAAGTATAAATAACTCCAAATTATTGATTTTGTGACCAGCTTTTATATCAACATACCTTCACATCTGAATTACTTCAGTCCAACTATTGGTGACTTAACAAACGCAATAATAAAATTGACCAGAATTTTTAGTACCATGGATTATTTTCACAGTACAAAAGTCTGCATTCGTTGTGCAATCTGTCTTGCTTGGAATACCTTAGAAATCATTTGTACTGAGGACATTCGTACCTTTGTGAGATCCTTATAAAGTTCTGGATATAGCAATGCCATTTCTGGTTTCACATCCTGATCCAATACTAGAGAGAAGACTGGAAACATAGTGTATATGGTTGCATACCTAGGTGAAAGGCAAGAACATAAATTAAAACTTTCGTATGATAAAATTTTAAACTGATCTACTGAGATAAATTCCTCTTTTTATGTAAGCCACAGATCACTGCCTTATGAGTATTGTGGAGTTTACGTGCTGTTTGTAGTCCCGCGGTGCCATGAGACAGTGTGTGTCTGTGTGTCTGTGTGTTACTGTTTCCATGGCAGATATTCATAGCCTCAGGCAAACCACTCCTGCCAGCGCTAGTTGCTGGAGGTGAAGGGAAAAAACCTGACTCTCAGGGTCCTCACTGCCTTGAAGGAGCCTGGGATGTTGCAGTGTTCCAAAGTTGCCATATTTCTGGCAATAATTATCCATATTAATGTTCCGCCAGTATTTGCGGATTAAAGGTCCCATGGGGTCCTTAGGAGACCCATAATCCGCGAATCCAGAGGATTGACTGTATATGGATGTCTCTCAGCCGTATGACTTAGGAAAACACAGCAGTAAACCAGCTTCTGCAACAAGACCAAGATGCTCCTAATCCTGCATACATTCACCTGAATGGAAATCCGTGTGGCAGACTTGGGTAGTGCATTCACAGAGGAAATTTCATAGTAGCTTCAGCTGCATTTTTAACAGAAAAATCTTTGATTCTCACTGAGTTTTTACCGCAATCTGTGTGGCAGCTGAAACTGTTCGAGATTTCCTTTATTGTTTTCACTCCACAGGTGAAAATAGTTCTATGGTATCTTCTTCTAAGGCCATGCTGATCCTGTGCTCCAGAGAACTGATGAATAGGATTGTTTCCTCATATAATACATATCCAACCTAGTTTGATTTTTCTGTGTTGACTCATTCTACGTTTTGGTAGTGTACCAATGGTAAGTAAATGAAAAGCATGGATGTCACCAATCACAATGTTATTTAACAAGTTAGTTTGCTACATTTATTACCAGATACTGTAACTGTTGCTTTTGACTTACCCTACCATTAGGAATCCTTGGTACAAGGGAACAGATGCAAAATAGAAGACTGATGAAAATACAGCCTACAAAAAGCAGATAATTGTAAGTCTTTAATATAATTCTACATACAACAATCTAATATAGAAAAAAATAGCAATACTGGTTGATTAAGATTTTGCAACATTTCATAGACAGACAGTGTTTTGAACTATTCAGAAAACAAAGTTTTAAATACCTGCATAGTTGAAATAATAAGGCCTCGGTGCATGACAAACTGACCAAGTGCTGCTGATCTTTTGTAACTGTTTCGACCATGTACCATCAGCAGCCTACCTATGTGTTTAAACTGTGTGATAGAAAAGTCAGCTGCTAGGGAAGCTTGCTTTCCCTCCTAGAACAAAACAAAAGTATTCCAAATATGAAAAGATGCATTTAAAGCTTCAAAATCCCAAGCAATAATTAATATTAACAGATAAGTTTGCTCCTGCTTAGAAAATCTATCCTGCAATGAGATACAACGGACAACTTTCTGCTCATATTCTAAGATGCAGTGGCTGTATTTGTATGAGTTTAATTGCCTCTCCTGCTTCTTTCAGGTAAATGCTGCAAAGAAATAACTATTGTGTTTTCTGTTTTTCTTGCTTTTTTGTATTTAGAAAGATAATGCAGAAGACATAAAAGCAAAGAAAATATTAAAGACTAAGCATTCTTATCTTACAGTATGTTTTAATTAGAAATTATCAATTCATTACTGTTTAAGAATAAAGCTTCTAATCACATGTCACTATAGTGTTATGTGGCACACATTTGACAATGAAACTGTTATCATTACCTTGCCTTCAATTCCAATTCCACAGTCTGCTGCCTGGATCATGCTGACATCATTTCCTCCATCACCTGGAAAATGTCACTGCAATATTCAGTTCTTCAGAGGTTTTACTCTCCTGGCCTTACAGTATTTTAGAAACCTCTTACACACTGTTAAATTCTTACAATTAAGCTAAGGCTTATGATTAATTACTGCAGCAATCGAGACTTTTTCCGGCAGAATAGAGAAGATAACCACCCTTTTCTCATGGAATGGCATTTCCTGCTACAACTGCATCATACCTGGCTGTTGGTAAAGAAGTCTCTCTCCTTTTGTTTCAACTACTTCTCAATGGTGCCATCTGCTGATTAAATTTATTACAGATTTTAGCTACGAAGATAGTGCCAACAGTTACCTATTGCACAGGTGCGTTTCCCAGTGTGGTGCTGTAACAGTTTCACAATATGAGCTTTTTGAGTGGGAGAACATCGGCAGCACACTACAGCAGGACACTGGCAAGCCAGCTCTACAAACTCGTGCTCATAATACTTCAGGCAAACCTAAGAAAAAAAGACACTTGCATTTATTTATTTACAACTAAATATTACTACATGTATTCCAACATGAAAACACGGTATAAGGATTTTGTTTTATGAAGTTCCACTTGCACAACACCCACCTGTGATGAAAAACCCCC
>WEKX01021176.1:318034-338841 GCA_013390025.1 Pitta sordida
AGCCAACACGTTAAGAGAATAGACAATACTAAAGCATGCTGCATACGAATTCCACTCTGTTACTGTACAGAAGACCAGAAACCAGTAACATTTGCCCATCTAGGACATATATCCTCTAATTAGCATACAGTGGTAAACAGAAGTATCTCTAAAGACAAAAGTATGGGCAAATACTGGAAAAAAGCATGAAGACACTGATATTTTACTTTCTGATAATATAAATTAATAAAAAATAATAGAAATTAATATAAAAATTAACATAATTTGACAGAAACCAAGTTTTTACCTCGAGTGAGTCCCCAGATATCACCAAGGCACAGTCATGCTTCCTTCTAAAGGCATTTAGTTCTAAGTGAGCCTCTCCTCGAGTGGCAACCTTCAATAAAAAACATTCACTTTAAAAGACTTTGTTATAGTATTCTTAAAAAAAATCCCTGCCTAAACAAATCAGGTTTTGAGAACTCTTAGCCAGAGGGTCTTCGTTCAAGTCTTTTATCCCAGTGCAAGTCCAGTACATATTACTACAAGCCTCAGATCTTATAGAGTGAAAATATAATCCCCACACAAGGATATAGTCAGCTTAACTGGTTCCTCACAAGATGTTCACAAGGGCGACAAATTTAATAAATTAATGAGAGTAAAATCTCTGAATTTTGAGCTGGCCTGGGTCCTTCCATCCCAGCAGGGCTAGAGAAAAATGGAAAAAATCACAGTCAAACTTCGGTTGTTTTCTTTTTTAACCAGTAAAATATGTTCTTAGAATAACACAAAATATTCTTATTAACTGTTCCTTCAGTTTGGGTAAGGAGGCATAGATTTAAAAAAGCACATAAAGATGCTCATTAGTACTAATCCTTTCGCATGAGTATGTACACAAGGTCAAATGGCATAATGCAAAAGAATTACATTGTAGAATTTTTCATTTACATAGTTACTGTTTGAGAAAGGCCTATCTGCAAAATGCAAAAAATAATCAAAGGTTACCAAATGGATTTTGGAAGGTTTTGAGACAGAACACAGAACATGAAAAATTTAAAGTATAACCAGATTTTGACAAGACTGGCAGGTTTGGGGTGGTTTTTTCGGATGGCTGGTTTGTTTTGCTTTTTCTTTTCCCCAAGAAATTATCAATCTATTTTAGAGCTATCATGCAAGACAAAGTTCCAAGCATGGAATAAAACAGGAGCTCTGATTACACTTCTAATTTTGTCTCTGTCAGCACTTAAAAAACATTTTAGATCTATGAATCTTTATCACACTGAATGTGAAGTTTTGTTTCTGGCTCACTACCACCCAGAGTCAGATGCACTCCAAAGCCCTTTTCCCCTCAGATGGCTCTACTACCCATAAAATTTGAGTTGCATTAAAAAGCCCTTGCAAACAGAAAAACCCATACACATGCCCCAAATCAGGAATCTTTTCCTTCTTTCCCACAGTTAAAAATGCAAGGAGAAAGCCATTTGTCTGCCAGCTGTAGCCCACTAGTGTTGGCCCACTATAAGCTTTCAGCATTACAGAGACTGAGAGATATCAGCAGTTGCACACAATGATGAGCAGTAATTACCCCCTCTGTCCACATTTCATCTAACAGAATGCTTTTTAAAAATTCGTGAATACCTCTAATATATATCAGTTAATTTCATTAGAAAATGAAGAAGCTGAGACTTCTAAGGGTAAAAAAGAAGACTGTTAAAACCAAATGTAACTTGTTAGAAAGCCAGTATATTTTTTATTTCCAATTTATAAATAAAATATATTAGTGTTAAAGCACGCAGTATTTTCTTACATTAATCCAGTAGTTAGTTCTTGGCAACAAACACAGCCACAGATATAATTCTGTATGAATTAATTTTCTAACTATGTAATTTAAAACTTTGTGTACTCTCACACAATTTTATGGTGATGTCTTATTACCAGTCGAGGTAATGAAAATAAAAATCTGACTCAACTAAACAGATTTTGTTTAGGAAGACATAATTTGTGGTGTTACAACATGGAAAGGTCAACAAAAATTGATCTGAAGTTTCATCAGAAGCATTAATAATTTAATTGCAAATAGTAGTCTGCAGGGCCTAATTTGCCATTCTGATGCTTCACAAGAAACTACATTTACATGTAAATTATATTCATATAATTATTTCTGTAGGTGCAAGTGGTCTATTTAGAACAAACAGACATATTAGGTCTGATCACACAGCATCAATCAAGGTCTGGAAAATCTGTTTTTGTTTGGCTTCAGTAGACTTGATCCTATGCAAATAAAATGTATAGAAAAAGATTTAGTTTACTTTTCTAACAATTACTTAAACAGTCTATTAATAAAATGCACGTATATTTAATGATACAGAAAAGTTCAAATTGGTATGAGAAAATCTGAGTTAAGCCTATACAGAGGATGCATTGCAATTCAATTTGGGATAAATTCTGCTTGAGTCTGAAGAATTCAAAAACAAAAATGCTAGAACAAGCAAGAATGTAATTCAGATAGCCTAAATGCCTGGACACCCTTTCTGAGTGGCAAAGTAGCTCATGTAGAGCCCTCTCCATCATTACTCAGAGATACCTTACCATGTCCATCCTGTAAGTGAAGACTGAAATCCATGTTGAATTAGGTTCACCCACATATGGATGGTTACAAATATTCCTGCAGTGTTTCAGCAACTCTAGAAATAAGCACCCTTCAACAGAAGCGATGCCTCTAATTCCTCAGCCCTGAATAATGACCTAAGTACTATTCTCTTGACCATTATTATAACACTTAGTACAATAACCTGACCACTTTCAACAACCAGCCAAATACTGGTCAAATAAAGCAACATTGTTATGAACTGTCCTTCGATGAACAACAACAACAAAAAAGTTGGAACTATATACTTACAGGTCTGAAAATATGAATATCTTGAGTTCTAGACACTAAGTGAGAACTTTTCGCAATGCAAGTTGCTGTCTCCAGTTTATCTCCTGTTAACATCCATATCTGCAAAATAACATAAAAGTTTACTCCCTTGGACATTAACGTCTCTGTTTTTCAGATCTAAATGACATCTCTCTCCAACCTTTTTCTGGCACTTTTTTGGATTAGATTATCTGAGAAAATACATCAATATGTACATTCCTAAAAAGACCTGTCTTTACTTCAGGCAGCTCTATTAGCTTCCCTTCCCACAAGGGCCCATGTCTCCATGTATGAGAAGACAAAGAGAAACTCCGGGGAAAGCCACAGGCATAACTGAAGAGCTAGAAAAGCATAAAACCCTTTCCCTAGGGCCCTAATAGTACCTTGACCAGGAAAGTGAGGATGCCGATGACTTTTGTCAACAAAATGATGTGACACAACAGCCTGTGACTCTGGTGATAATCTCCCAGAAAGCAGCAGCCAAGCAAGGAGACTGCATATCCTGGAGGAAGAGCTACAGTCCCAACACTCCAAAGAGATCCTGCCCACTGACCATGCAGAGCTGGGTTGAAGGCAATAAAGTTTAAGGAACAAGGTTGAGGGTTTATCTGTTCTGCAGGAGCAACAGCTCCCTCAGCCCTTTAACACCAAGAAAGTTGAGAGGTGTCCGGATAAAGTATCATCAGCCCAAGACAAAACCAGAAAAAACTACACAGGAAGAATGAGTCAGGCTGCAGGAGTCATTGCTGGATGGTTATTAAGTCCACAGTTGCAATTTCATTAAACTGTAAGCCTCTGTTTGCCTCTTTTCCTGTATATCACAGGTAAGATCCTTTTCAAGTGTGTGCATGCAGGTCAATGAACAGACGAAACATTCATGTTTTTTCATCAGTAACTGGTAATCTATAATTTTATGACCCATCTACAGCTACTATTGTATTTCTAGCCTACATTCATCACAGTGTTGTCCACACTAGTCTGCCCACTAATTCTAACTCCTAAATTTGCAACTGGCTCATCATTTCTCCGAAGGCAGAACTCCGTGCTTTGCTGCTCCTCTGTCTCAGAACGGGAGATTTCCCATGCATACTGCAAAGCAAAATAATGTACTCTCCTTTTCAGGCTAAAATACCCCATTGCGTCCAACTCAGCTTAACCAGTGCAGTCAACACACTTTTTTGGAGCAGAGTTTGGCACACTGCTTCAAGCAGAATATATATATATATACAATCTTGCCCACTCTCTTCAGATATTGTTCTCATCTTCATTTCAAACCCTCTCTCAAAGAAATGTATTACTCCTAACATAAAATTGATTAGTGACTGCAAAGCCTGCTTGTGCAAGGCTTTTGACACCACCATTTTGACATGATTTGAACAAATTTCAAGGGTAGTTCTGAATTCTAGTTCAAACTATTCACCTCTTGATCTTCGCTGAAACTTCTCATGAGCGCCAAATGTGAAAACGCTGCTGTCACACAAATCTTGTGCCAAACTCATTTAGTGTCAGCTAGGACATTTTAGTGTAGACAGTCAGGGGATAAATGACTGAGACACACATACATCTATCCATTGGTAGTTGTCCTACAGAAGTAAGTTTAAAATTAATGAAACCTTTGGTGGACAAGGGAACGTTGCACAAAGTGTTTTTGTTTCTGCCAGCTCATGACCAGAATGTGCTTAAACTTAACATATTTCTTACTCTGAAAGAACTTGAATATAGACAAACATAATTTATGTCCTGATAAAAAAAAATCATGAATGATAACCAGTTATGTCAGCAGTATGTGTTTAGTACCTTTATTCCAGCATTCCTTAGCATCTCTAGAGTTGGTCTAACATCTGCTTGCAGCTGATCTTCTACTCCAGTGAGGCACAGCAATTCCATTTCTCGCTCCAAACTCTCTACAACAGCAGCAACCTTCAGGTTTCTATCATGTATGCTTAACTTTGCTTGGTTGTATCGGCTCTGTTTGCACAAACACAAAACCACTTGAGAGTTTGCTATGACTCATGAAGTATTACATTCTTTCAGTCTACTACTCAGTGATAGCATGGGTTCATTAGGCTAAATGGCTGACTTTAAGTATGTTCAATGTAGAATAAGACTCAAAGAGAAATCTAAAATCACACCCAACATTATAAATGGTTTTTTTCTGACAAATCACCTTCTGAAGAACTACAGTCATACCTCGAAATTTGTGGGGGAGGGGACTCCTCCGGGCCCATGAATCACCCAATCCACAAAGATAGGTGCTTCATGAATATGCAAATAAGCCATGCCCATCAGCCCCACCCCCTTCAGTCCCAGAGCCCTGGGAGGCAGTCCTCTGATGGGTCAGGGGAGCCAAGGGACTCTCTTCTGACCCCTCCCCATGCCCAGGGAATCCCCGGGGTTCCCTTCGGCAGGGACCAGGGCACAGGGATTCCCAGATTTCCCTGCAGTGCTGCAGGGGGCAGCGGAGGGTGTTCCAAGGGGAGACCTTATGCAGCAGGGCCGGCGCTCACTGTTTCTGGGCTGGCAGCTGCCACTTGTAGCCCTGGGATTGGGCAGGGGGCAGCAGGTGCTGTTTCTGGGCACAGGGAGCGAACTCCGTGTGGTCTCCAAGTAAGTGAGAAGTACCATCCTCCCGCCCCACAGGGCATGGCTGTCTCACCCCACATGGGAGCACCAGTGCTGCCCCTTGGCGCTGCAGAAGTACTGCGCACGCGTCAACTGGGAAGCTCCGTGAATAACCGAATAATTTTTGCTGAAAAAAAATCTGCGAAAAAACAAAAATGCAAATCCAGAAGCACGAATAAGCGAGGTATGACTGTATTAAGAGTTAGGCATTGAAGCACCCAAGGAAGAAAGGCCTTATCTTTGAGAACAAGTACATTTTTTAGGTCATGCTGAAGCTAGAGAAATAACATTACACTAGCTTCTCCGAAAACAAAGCAGAACCATCGCTAATGAATGACAAGGTCTTTAAGAGATTGTGGGCCATAGCTCAACTATCTAAATTTTAATTATGAATCATCTCTTTTGCAACCTTAAAGGAATAAAAAAGAGGAATGTTTCCCTTGAAGCAATTAAATATTATAAAGCACAAGATCACTCTGTCCTTTCATACCTCAAAATCTTGATACTGTTCTTCAGTAAGTGATTTTTTCGCAACAACCAGTGTACGCAGTCCTTCTCGTGCCATATTACCACACTAAACGGACCAAACCACAGAACAGTTATGCAAATATTCAATCATACACTCATGTTTTATTCTATATGCTAATAGGGTAGATCTGTACTGTAACATTACTATTTCTTTAGACTCCTAACATACTATTGAAAAGCTACAAACAGAAGAAAAAGCAATTATCCTTCAGGTCCCCATAAGCCAATTAGATTTCCTCTTGTAGCTTAAAGAAAATCTCTTTTAAGTTGAAGCTTTAAAATAAATGAGAACTACTTTTGAAGCATATAACAGAGCTCAATTTCTTTTTCCACTGAACATACCTCCTATCAGAAAAATATCTACCCATTAAAAATAGCCATGGAATAGCAGGTCTTAATGAAAAACAAGGTTCTCCAGTGCAAACACTTATTGATTTGACCTCATAAAGCTAAATAAATTAAACAAGTATTTTACAATTAATTGTGCATCATTATCACCAAAAGTAATTTTTATGACATTTTGCTAGGTCTTGAGGGAGTTTAATTTATTCATGTCCCTGAATAAATCAAACTGCCCTGCAGCAGATATTGATTCATATTGCCAATACCATTATGAACATACATGGTGTAATCATTGTATTAACATATTGTCTGGATGTAGGGTCAAAAATAAGATGATTGCTGGTACCTACTAGAGCACACAGTGAAAAATATTAATCAGCACTGGAATTCAGTCACTATTTTATTTCAAGTCTGATAAATGTGGAAAAAAACATATTTCAGTTTGGATGTAACACTTACTAAACTCTGTAATTCATAATCATACCTCACTGCAGATTTTGATCAAACAAGGGCATTCCAGGATAAATAGATTTATAGCAGAATAATTCTCAGAAGTAATTAGGTTTTATGGGAAAGGTCAGCCAATGAAAAACAACTTTCCTTGTTTTAAGTAGGAATGTGTTCTGCTATGACTACCAGCTTTGCTTTTCCTGTGGGTTGCTGAAGAACTAGAAATAATTTTAATCCCTTAAAACTCAATCAGTCTGTGTGTAATGGAACTTCAAAACCATTGGCTCAGATTTTCCTTTAAACACATTCCAGTAGCATTTGATTTTTCTATTTTAGATCTTTAGTTTTTACAAAATTTTAATTTTTAAAAATTTTGATTTGCTTTCTTACCTCTTCTTCTAGCCAATCATTATACTGTACAATGGTGGACATGGCAATATCTGCCCCCTTCATGTAAAATGTAATTTCTCCTGAAGATTCATCCTAAAATTTTATGAAAGAAATGCAGGTGTGAGGGAGGAGAATATACGTTTATACAGTCCAAACAATTACATACCAAGAATTTAAGTCTTCGGAAGTAGTCTATAGATTCCCATTCATAAAAGATGAAGTACTTGCCAAGAGATGGGTACATTTTATTACTTGATGTCACTATTTCCAATAACATATCTGATTCCATCGAGATGCATATCTCCTACTTTCCATGTAAGAGGATCAGTTCTAACTGAAGTGAACAAGCATAACAGAGTCTCAGTGTCCCTAAACTTAATTTTAAAACATCACTGTCATGTCCTCTCTAACTATTTCGTTTCTTTGGTGGCAAATATCACCTAAAGCAAACCAGAAACGTAGGCAATTAAAAAATTTACAAATAACTTAGGGTACATGTTTGTTACAGATGTTTTAATGAAGCAACATTCATTGCATATTCAACGAATAATCCAAATTAGGAGTTTCTGAGGTAAGGCCTATTACCAAGGAGTAGATTAGTCTGACCTGCAAGCTTCTTAGAACATCTCTGTACATGTTACAGTTAAATAGACTCCTAGTGCCAACTAGGAAAGACAGACTTGCCAAGGTTTCTCCACACCTGCCCATGCACACATTCTGCCTGAAACAACCTTGCCTAAGGCTGATGGCATGCCTGGCTTGTCATCACAAGCAGATTAAAACTGGGATGAGTGTGACACCTGTTTAACTGGGACTTAGAACAGACCGAACCATCTAAAAACGTTGTCTGAAGTTGTTCTGCTACAGTGTCTGATTTTAGGTAAGAAGTATGCAATGTGCCTGGCTTAACATTCTCTGAGGTTTAAGCTTCCCTTTGAAGCATGGTGTTGTGGCTTCCTTTCATCTGAGGTTTTAAGGACTGTCACTGTGCTCCCAACTGACCATCTCATAAGACAACTAAGCACAGATCTTCCAAATCTTAGACCCTGTGGTGCATATGTACACCAGTTCAGATACCAGTACTGGGTCTGGAAAAGGAGCAGCACTAGTAGTATAGAAAGGTGCTAACTACTGTTGTAAGGCAGTTGAGCTGTTAGTTTATCCGCTGAAGAGGCAATGTATTTTGTCTGAAAGGAACAGAGGCTCTCTGCAAAATTCTGCCTGATGCTTCTACAATTGCTTGCCTAGTACAGTCACAGAATCACAGAATATTCTGAGTTGGAAGGGACCCACAAGGATCATCGAGTCCAACTCTTAACACTGTCTCCCTGGCGGGAATCGAACCCGGGTCCCGGCCCTCTTCCACTTTGCGCCCCCCCAAATTGCGGCTTCACATCTTAGCGGCATGATTTCTGAGCGATTAATGAGGCCACTTTTCGCAACAGCACATGTGTGACCTGACCTGCATGAATATTCAATTAGGCAGTCATGAATATGCAAATAAACACTCCACAGCCCCGTCCCAGGCACAGCCACCGTGGCTCTGCTGCTTCCCCATCCCCCTGGCATGGCCGCCGCGGCAACTGATACACAGCAACACAGTGCTGAAACAGCGCTGGGGAGCTGTCTGAGGGTGCGGGGCAAATTTGCATATTAATGAGCTGCCAGTCAACACGGAAGTAGGGCTTTGCAGGACTCGAATAAGACCACGGTCCTGTGGTATAGGAGACCCGACTGTATTTCATGTGTACCTGTGTCAAAGGTACACTTTTCATTTGAAAATCCTGTGAAATGCATTCCCTGAAAGATGAAGTTGCTCTTAAATTTTATATGAATAAACACCCAGTAAAATAATTTTTTGAAAAATCAAACCCAACACCCCGAACATTCCCCAGAATTACCCTAACTATGATGCCCATGCGCTTGCTCTCAGAAGTGAAGGGGAAGATCTGCAGGATATAGTACGTCAGGATATGTCCACCAGGGGTCTTCAGCTGCATTGATGTCAGATCCCTGTTAACCAGAGTGAGACCCACACTCTCCGTCCACTGCACCAGAGCTACCTGAAGGAAGAAAAAAAAAAAAAAAAGGAAAGAAGAGCCATGTTTAAGTGTGAAAGGTCTATAATATTGTTACATAAATTAGTCTAAAACGAAATAATTGTTGCTAGGGTAAAAGCCTAAACTCTTCCAAGAATCTAGAAAAAAAAAGTGACTAGCAGTAGACTGAATACAAAATCTTAGTACACTAAATGAGTTCTTTTCCTTGAGAAAGCTTAAAAAGCTTATGAAGAATATAAAAGCTTATTTAAACGTATTACTGAAAATGAGGTATTTAGAATACATTATTCAGAAATAACAGTTCTAATAAAGCTCTCCATATATTCAACAGTATGCCAATGACATCCAGTAGAAATTATGCAAAACCAGGATACTTACTATGTAAGTAAAAGACTTTGCGAGTATTCCAGATAAAATATTTTATTACATCTATAATTACATGCAAGTTAAGACAACGTAGTATGTAGTAAAAAGATAAGCAAAGGACCTTATTTTTGTCTTACTTTGCTCACTTGCAACATTTCATTACTTTATATAATAACGAGTCTTGACCACATCAAATGAGAAGGAAACCAAACTTGCAATAATGCATCCCACAAACACATGAATGAAAGTCCCTTCTACAAATCCAGAAATGTTGCATTATGTGTATAGTAATCACTATTAGCTAACACCACATGGCATCTTAAATGTATGCAGTAGAGATTTCCTTTGTTTTACAATTTCACTGCTTTGAAGTGCATGACATTGTTTCTACATTCTTTTATGTTATGCTTTAAGTATCTATCAGAACCATCTTGTGATTTATTCCTTAAAAAAAATAATACTTTAGGAAAATTGCTCTACTGATAGTTTATAAATAAGTCATACACCATATCTAAACGGGAAGTCCTGATTAAAAAAATTCTCCTCTACTTTTATTTTTCCAAATGCTAATCATTATGGGAGACCAGATTATCAAATTACTGGAAAGGCAATTAAAATGAAGTTCACATGACTTTTCTGGAACCTGCCTCTGCAATTAATCTCAAGTAAGATGCAAAAAGTAAAAATCAAGCAGTCTGATAAGAGATGTGGTAAATTAAACAAACATGATGACTAACACTAAGAATTTCACAGAAAGCAAGTAAATCATTGTAGCTTCTATGCAAATTTAAAACTGGGAAAAAACCTCTGTGTGAACGTTCAAGAAGCCCTAGTAGGGCCATCTGTGTAGGCATCACCAAATGACAATACAAGGAGATGTGGTTTCAAAAGAGAATAGAACACACTAAAAACCACCGTTATAAAATCTCGAAAATCACAAGAAGCCTTTTAACACATTTTTCTTCTTCAATAGAAGTACCATATAAGCTGTAAATGATCCAATATTTCCAAGGTTAATTTTCAATTTTCACAGTGAAAGGTTACTATTACATTCTGACCTGTAAATTGCATCTTTCTCCTAATACCCTATCATCTTATTTGTGTCCCTTTGCAGCCAGGACTTAAGTGTTCCATATTTGGTGACTCACATGTGTTTATTATTTTATTTATGCTTGGCTTTACCAACGATTTGAATTAGCATTTTGCAGCACAGTCATTTTGGATTCTTATACCTGGCCTAAACAGATCTGCATATTTACTTTTCCTTTTAAATTGGTCAGTACAAATACCATAGCAGAAACAGTCAATAAGGCTCAAGAGTCAAACAGATGCCTAAAAGGACACTGAACAAACTTGAGAGTAAGGCAAGTTTGACTCCTGTCATTCAGATTGAATCAGAGCAGCATTCAGAACAACATAGCCAGACCTTATCATTATATAGCTGAAGCTCTTAGAATGTAGAATTATTAAAAAAAACCCAACACATTTCACAAATGGCATGAAAATCTACATGATAAATCTTATCAAATAAATACATATACTTAATGGGTCACTATAGAGAATTCGGAAAAAGGATTCTTAGGAAAGCCTGTCTTCCTGAGGTTTCCCCTGTACAAATATATTTTCTTCTCTTCAACATGTTTCTGAAACTTAACATTGAAATGGTCTTGCAATCTAGTGTGCCTAAATCAGGAACCCCTCGAACACCAAGAAAATGCATCAGGTGTGGCTTCTTCAGAGCTTGACATACTGGATGAAGTCAAATAAAGCAATTAAAAGTTGGACAAGTAAAAAAGTCTTCGCTGGTGATGCTACTGTGTTGATTTAAAAGAAAATCCATTCTAATGACAATATTTATTTGCTGATAACCTTTAATTTGTTAACACACACACAGATGAAATGCGTCAAGTTTCCTGAATCCGGGTTGGGGGCTACTTAACCATTTTATGTATCTTGTCAGCGTTATCACAAAGCTGTTCTCCTACGGAAACTGACTGGCTGAGAGTCCTATGTACATTGGTAGATAAAGCGTTCTCCCATTACTGAGAGACAGGTGTGCATCTGAACGCACTGAATAGTGTTCCCAGGGCTGGCAATGTAGGTGGGCTCAAGAAGAACATCTGTGGTTGCTAACCTGGTACTTGTCTTCCTCCTCGGTAGCAATCCAAAGGGGAAAGACAGCTATCTACCTCTTACGTGACAATGTCAAAGAAGCAACCTCCAAATTCAGAATGCGGGGAGCAAATACTTTCATTGTGAAACAGAAATGCAACAGCTCATCTGACATGAGCTACTGAGAAACACATCATTTAGTGTTTCTTACCCCAAATCTTTCAGCTGTTCCTATTTACCACATGCCCACTTGAACTCTGGTTGCCTGTCAGCAGTGTCTCCCCACTAGAGGCCACCCAACCCTCTGAGCTTATATCATTCACAGCCCCCAATATCAAACAGTTCAATTCCGAGGGCACAGAGTCCCATTCAAAATCAGACATTTCCTAAGAAATACGAAGGAGAAATTTATAGGATAAGAAAGAAAGACAAGGGATGGAAACTTTCTAAGTTAGTTTTGCTCATTAGAAGAATTCTCATGTAACCAACACGTATTTCTTTCCAAGTATTTAAAAGCATCTTCCCTTCAGATAATAGGCTCTGCTTTCAAAATCAGGCTGTTACATAAGATATACAAAGATCATAAATGTGGTATATTGAAGGTAAGACTACTGCTTTGGAAACAGGAAAGAATCAGTAAGATTTCCTTTCCCGTTGCCCGAGTGTTCCAAACAGTTTCTGTCTGGATTGCTGAACAACTCATATGTTTCCAATCAGCCGATTTGTTTATATTTATAAACAATGGTTTGATAACTAACATTTCCAGTCCATCACTTTTAATCAAGAAACTTCATAATTAAAATAAAATTATTAACTTAAAAATACAGCTTGATCATGTGAAAAAACTGCCAATCAATATTGAAGACAAGCTATGGAGTAGTTATTCTTTGTGGGTCTCGAAGGTCACACAAGTGATGGTTTTATGCTACTGAGTGATTTGCTTTTCACAATACATTGACAAAACAACACAATTAGTCTTGCTTCAATAAGCACACACAATAAAATGAATTAAACAATACAACATGTCTCATACATTACAGCTTCACTTTTGTAAACACAAAAGCTGCTTCACTAAGGGAATATAATTTCCCTGTCTGTTTTTAAATGATTTGCTTTGTATCACTGTAATTAATTTTAGCAACTCTGTTGTCTCTGGACAGAAACGCTGGAATTAAATAACTGACCACCCTTTAAGTTAGCATTTAAATATTCAAGATCCTGGAATTGAAAATGCTTAAGAATATAACAGTCCAGGACAAAGCATAACCAATAAATGGCTGGTTTATGAGAGTAAGCAGTCATTAAAAATCATGACTGATCAACCTTTTCTGACCAAGGGGAGCAAAGGTCTTCAAAGGCTCCTGTTCATAGCATGCTTTGAATTGCTTGGGTCTCTGACCTTTGAACTCTCTTGCTTTGCCTACTTAGCTTATATCCTTTTATGATTGTTCATTACATTAAGGTAGCTGGTTTTCTACAGCTGAGCATAACCCACACCTATGACAGCCAAGTAGGAGCTGGTTTGTTGGTTTGGGTTTTTTTTAGCGTGTTCACAGTGAATATTTATTGTTTGCTATGCTACAGCTGTAGAGGACAAATGACAGGCAAATGAAACTTTCCACTCTTTCAGAGAAAATGAAATATTGATCACTTATCATAAGAAACAAAGAGCCTGGCATAAGTAGGGTTTGCATTACGAATACAAAATCAGTTACTTATCTCAGGTTACTCTTAACAATAGATAAATACAACTTTTAAGATGAATGAACCTACTTTGAAATGTGCATACTTTGTTATGGTTATATTTTATCTGTATATGGATGCACACACACACAGATGTGAGGAATTTCGAATGTGTTCCTCAAGTCAATTCATTACGTGTACGGTGTGTCAGCATATTACTAAACTGCTTGTTACACTCTCCTACATGGAAGAATACTTACATACTGCTCTTTACATTTACTCTGCTCTTTATACTGTATATGGAGATCATGCACTATTATATAATGCAACAGACAACTGTGCAAATAACATCTTGTTTCAAAAGATTGCAATCAAAACAGATCCATAAACAAAATCTAAGAGAATAGAGTTGTAATGTTGAGAAAGTACAATGCATTAAACTGGTTAAGTCTATTAAATGATAATGTTGCTTATTAACCAAATATGTTGTGATAGGTCAGTGCTGAGGTTAAACAGAAAACATCAATTGAACCATTTCCCTAAATAAAGCTCCAGGGTGCAATATTCAAAGCACTTTATTCAATAAAAAATGCTTTTAAAATGGTACTTCGGTGATTGGGAAACATTGGCATCATCCGTCAACCTAACTGCAGGAAAGTTCAATAAGCTAAATAATGAACCATTTACATTATTTTCCTTAGGCTCCAGTGATTTGCAAACATTGCATCAATAGAAGTCTTAAAAAAATTATGATAAAGACCTGCTAGTCTTTCAACTCTTAGGCTTTTTTGCTACCATGCTGCAATTTTTATGCTGCTTACATGTTTTTTGTTGCTTCATCTTTTTATAAGACTCTGTTTAATGTCAACTTCTCATTATATTAAAGCATATTTGTTCAATATGATAATTTTACTAGTGTTTCAAGCATTATCTTTGAGAAAAAGGAAATTTAATGCTGCTTTAGAGTGCAAAGTTTCTCATTTCACTGTCATATAGTTTAATGTATGAGTTGAGATGATAAAAAATCACTATTAAAAGGTATCTGTGCATTCTCTCCCTTGAAGCACTAACAGTTTCTCTGTTGCTAACTTCTTCTTTCACTTTTCTTTCCACTCTGAGTCCCAGATCTGTCGTATTAGCACTTTATCCATTTTCCTTTCCTCTTTCCAAGGTCAAATTCTGTACAGTCTTCTCAGGGCATCACTTGCATAATTCTTGGGTCTTACAGCTACTTCCTTTAGCAAATACAGAGGTGAATTGCTCTTCATGGCAGCATTTTCAGATTTAAAACAACTGAATGAATATACAAAAGTCCATAGGGAGAGAAGTGCAAGCGGGAGGGAAAACCTCACGTAGTCTTTCTCAGTTGCACACCTCCTTGCCTGACTTAGTAATATCTCTGGCTGTTAAGGCAGAATGTTCACTTAATTGTGTGATCACATCTTCATAGGCAGATACTTGCTCATGCACTCATTCAATACATCGAGCAGTACCTCACAGGCTCATTAAACTGATATATTTAGCAAATACGCACCTATGTGCAGATGAAAACTTGTACACATGTACATAATACAAACATGACGCAACTACACTAACAAACTATTTTTACAGTATACCTCTGGCATAAACAAATGCCCTTCCTGCATTCTCAACTCCTAATGTAGATCAGCCTACACTATATAACACCTCATACAGTATTATGGATTACTGATTTTAGCCAAAGAGAAGCATCTCAATTCCTGCCCAGAGTTTATTTTCAAAAACGTTCCGAGTGCCATTTTTTAATCACTTCTTCACATTCAACAATCCTTTGACACTATGAACTGTGTTTACAGCACCTGAAATACATGTAATGCCTGCTATTTCCTTACTACATGAAGACAGATTTAATTTTATTTCTTGCATTCCTGAAAATACTTGTTACAGAGTCATTATGCTTTTAACAACTGCAACTTGCACTTTGAACTGATGAAGTTTCATTAGCATTACATATGGTGACATATTAGACATGAAAACCAAAATCTATACCATGAGTAACATGCTACGTTGTGGCAAGATGGCGTTTGTCAACAAACATACAAGGAACACTGTCTCGTATTACACACATTTGTACAGCTGGAAAAATATGCAGGCTTTCAGATACACGCTTCTTTCTTCACAAAGACAACAACCTTGTTTTGCTTATGACTAAGGCAATGTGGTTACAATACCAACAGCATATCCAAGCTTCAGACAATGCTAGAAATTCCTTAAAACAAAGGTGTCGCTTAACCTGCTCACTTTCAGACACAAACCGACCTGAGAACACTCTATTTCTCTATTTTATTCGATCAACCACATACATGTTTTTATAAAGTGAAATCACTTTGCAATGTGTTGAAACATGAGCTTTGCCTGTCCCTTCTAATATCTTTTTAGATTGAATTTTAGGCAATCAGTTTAGGGCCTAAGACAGGGTTATTCAGAACTATAATCAAATGGATACAGTGTCATTTGTTTACAATTCGGATTTCAATGGAAGTCATATGGATGTTTTTATTGAAATGGGGTTTTAAATTTGTGCCACATTTCTGACCGAACCCGGAGGATTGTGAATCTACCTAGGGTTTGAAGCACAGAAATTTTTCCACAGGAGCCTATGAAGTTTGTTTTGTTTGGTTTTGACTTCTTGTTAAGAATCTAAGCATTCCAGTAACTGGTAGCATCTCTAGCTGATGTACCTGGTTGTCCATCACTCAGTGCAGTTGCATATTCCTTTTAATAGTATACTATGATTCATTTATAGATTAATGTTTTGAGAATACACCTAATAACTTTAATTGCAATCCTCAGCACAGTATTGATCTCAAAGCACTGATTTCACAGATCTTTTAGTCAAATAACTGAAAACGCTTTTATGCAACAAAGAAACACCAGATCTTTCCTACAGCTTAGCTGTAGGTAAGCTTACCTTAGCTTACCTGTTCTTTATGAGGTATTAATATTTTCACCCTTGCATACTAACCTCATCAGGGCTGGAAGCCTGGTAAGTTCGATTTTCATCACTGAAGTCCTGATCCACCTCTGCATATTCTGTTTCTCCAGACACGCCAGCTCGTGATTCGTACACTGGGGTCACATTGTGGCAGAGCGCAATGGCCTTCACTGCTTCGTGTATCCGACTGCTGACGCTCTTGCGGACTTTGGGTGCAGACAACTGAGGTTTCCTCGATGGTGTTGAACTCGTACTGTTCCCACTGTTCTGAGGGTGGACCTTTAATCCGACACAATGAATAGTAAACCAAAGTTCAACAATGGAAACAGAACATGAATATATATACGTATATATACTTAGTGTATACATGTATGAAACCTCTTTCAGTTTGCAGTTCATAAAAACCCTCATCTACTTTTCTCAAGACATGATACTGAACTGTGGGCTCATCATCTTGCATTTGTAGTCAAAATTCCAGTAACAGAGCCTGAAGACAATTAAAAATGTGAAATGAAAACAAGTAGGCAGTAAAATGACTGAATAAGCTGACTGGGTTCTTCAGAAACCCCTGCTACCTTATAATTTTCTTAATTTGTACTTTACATTTTTCAGTGATCTGTCACAATAGTTCTTTAATGATCTTCACATTTTATGAATTGAGCTTTTTTTAAAAAAAAACCCAAGTATTTAAAGCAGCAACTAACTGGACGAGTTCAGAAACACCAAGACAAATGATAAGAGTTGTGTTTTGTTATTCTTCACCTGTGTCATAACACTGAGAAGAAACCCTTTTCTTTTAAATCTTCATCTAAATGTCTGTATTTTTAAAGATCACCGTATTTGTGGTGACCAGAAAAGATCGGGAAAGAAGATGAGGAGAGAATAACAAAAGAAAGATAAGTTTTAAGTATTAAGTCATTAAAATAAAAATATGGCTGACTTAATGTATAACTTATAAAATTTCTGTATTATTTGTGAACTAATGTACTTTTATGCTTTTGCTGCAGGCTGAAATGTGTTTGTCCTTACAAGACTGTGATAAGCTAATAATCATGCAAAATATGTTTGACACATATTTGAGGATCACTCACTAAAATAGCACTATTTTATCTTCTCCTTCAGAAAGGGTCAAGCATGTGATAGAACTAATCTTCCTGTGAAAAGGACTATATACTTATAGTTAGGTGAAAATAAGTTGGGGATGGGTTTTTTGTTTTATTGGGTTTTGTTGGGTTTTTTTCCTCTTTTAAAAGGCAGCACATTAAATGTATCAGCAGTGCTACCAAAGGCTCTTCTGTTCACTCCAGTGTAAGTTAGAAAACCTTTTCAGAACCCATGCTTTTTTCCTCCTGACTGCAATCTGCTGAACCGTGAACATTCTGCCCATCAAATTACAGTGTTGTCTAATAAAGGGTTTAACTTTCTGCTCATCTGGCACTGCTTTTCAGCTACTGCTTTAAACCTCTGCATTTGCATTCTGGTAACGCCGATGCTATTACAGTCACAAATAAATTAAGCTGATTTACTCCTTCTGAATTATGTTATGTTTATTGATGCTTGTATAATTTAATTTCACACAAATTCCATTAAAGATTATGCCCTCTATCACAAAATGCTTCCAGTGGGGAAATATAATCAGGTTATAATAGATTTGTGTGTTACATTAAGATGACAATAGTCTAGTAGGTCCACTGCAATAATAAAACAGAACACAAACAAGGGATAAAATCAATGTCACACAAGAACCACTGCCTGGCTAAGCGGCAGCTTCTATATCACAGATTAAATAAAAATCTCACCATACTCTTTCAGATTGAAACAATTGCTTAGTAGTTGCTTGGTTTGTTACTAAAACTCCATCGTTGTTCTGTTTTAAAGATTTACTACTAACACATGAATAATTAAAGCATTATTTAAACATCAAGTAGCCTTACATAAAGGTGAAACAAAGGAAGTTCGAAGAAAGTTCTTTTCATCATCTACTAATAGCAAACCTAGATTTGGGAAATCTTTTCCCCACAACTGAGAAATAAAGTTCCCCTCACATTTTTTACTTATTTTAAGTACCTTACAGTTACTAAAATTTTGTAACCAGGGTACCAATCATTAAATTTTACAGCCAACTAGTAAAAGCTTTCAGCAGTAAGAATCGCAGGAACTGTGCAATTCTTTTCAGATAGCAAATTTAACTGCAAAATATGAAAGCAGTATTAGTGAACATGCCTCCCCCAGAAGACTGGTTGTCTTGGCTTAGTTGTCCAACTCAGCCTTGAGCTGGCACTCATAGGTCTGATTGTCAGTTACTATTATATACTTATTGTTACAGTTCTTACTGTAAATATCTGAAGGACACATTACAACACAACTATGTTTACGTGATTTTTATAAACACAGTCAGTAGCAGTTACTTTCAGTAACCCATTCCAAACCAAATTTGAGCTGCTGATCTTTAGGTGAAAGAATTTCATATATCATTTCCAAGGCACATTACTGTTATCTCATTCACTATTCATGGCTATACCTAACAAGAATGAAGCTGAAACAGATTTATCCAACGGAAAGAATTCAAGAAGGGGATTTGTTGAATTGTTTAGAATAGGTAATGACTAAGAAATTTAGGTTGTCATCTAAAAGTTTATAATATACATTGGTTTTCACTCTTTCCGTCCTGCCTCTCTTCCCAAAAGCTATATATTAACTGGGTCCACTGTGGTGTCAAGTTAAATTTTTACTTTAATCAAATGAGAAGGGAGCCATAGTTCAAAACACAGTACAGCTAAATATTCAAATCAAATGTTGATCCTTTTAGAATAGAGAATGAGGACACAGAAAAGGAAGTCAGTCCAAAAACTTAACTGGGTCAGCCAGTTGTGCTTGTGTGTCCAAGTTAACCATAGAAAAGAACTTTTATAAAAATTTCTATCATCATACTGTAAGCAACATGGATATATTAGTTAACCTTTCCTTTCTTTCCTTCTGTCAATTTTCTCCTTTTTTTGTTTCTAAGAATAGAAATAAAAAATAAAATACAAAGTCCATCTTAAATGTGCTGTAGAATCAGGTGTTTAGGAAGGTTTGCAGAAAGCACCCGCATTTCACATACACAGGAAATGCAAGTAATGCTTGCAAAATTCCACTTTCCTCCTTCATCCCATGACTGACCCATAGACAGATGGGGAGACACAATCCTCTTGGACACTTTCCAGACCAGCCATTCTTACACATTATAGGAACACTTAGCTGTTGAGCAATATGGAGTTTTCAATTTTCTCACAGTTCAGCCCCCATACCAATTCTATGCTATTTGAAATAATTCTTTTGAAACAAATTTTTAAATATGTTTGTATAAACTTTATTTTGACAACTACTGTTTTACTATTTGGTTATACCAATTATTGTGGCTTTTTTGATGTCTGTTCTTGATGAATATCTTCAGAGATAAAATTACTGTTCATGCTGTTCTGGACACTTCCTTGTAATTTGTAGTCTCACTAAACAAATAGCTTACTCTTAGATGATTTGGGAGGAGAAGGACTGCACAGACAGGCTAACACAGATCTCTGCTAGTGGAGAAGAGAAAAGTAAATTCCTTTAAGTGGGTATTATGAGGAACTTCAGGAAAGAATTACATACCGTCTCACATTTTTTCCTTTCATCATATTTGTTGACATGCCTACACATGACAACTTTCATAGTATCTCAGATTTCTAGACATAATTATTAACAACAATACTTCAAATGGTGTTCAAAAAACTCCTTAATATTAAAGGTAAATGATTTACAAAATGAGATACCTGTGAATAAGAGTTTATAATATGACTCTGTATTTCATCCATTGTGTCTGTTCCATAGGACACAGTACCTAGGTGGAGGCGTTTAAATATCATCTCATTCTGTGTAAGTGTTCCTGTAAGAAAGGAGAAGTACATCACAAAGCGGCAAAAAGTACTGTGAGAAGGCCACAATCCCCCTCACATCTTTCCTCTGGAAAGAGGGAATTAAAACCATGAGTTAGCATCAATTTAATTAAAGAAATGTTTGTGGAGAAAATCAGGTTTAGTCATACTGGAAGAAATCACTGGTTCCACCTGCAACCGGATTTTGCCAATAACTAAATACACAAACTTGAAAGGAGACAAAAACTTTTCTTTTTATACAAAAGATAGAATTTGCGGTATGTGGATAAAAGTGACTCTCAAAAACCAGTGCACTAGTTTGCACCATGTATCAGAAAATCTGAAAGAACCCCCCCCCCATGAAATCCCTCTAATTCACACAGATCACAGAATCACAGAATATTATGGGTTGGAAGGGACCCACAAGGATCATCTAGTGCAACTCACCACCTAACACCCGTACAGAGTCCGAGAGCACATCCCAGAGC
>WEKX01021176.1:339508-374724 GCA_013390025.1 Pitta sordida
TGGGACTGAGGTCAGGCTGACTGGTCTGTAGTTGTTAGGATCATCTTTCCTACCCTTCTTGTGGATGGGTGTCACATTGGCCAATTTCCAGTCTTGTGGCACAACACCAGTAAGCCAGGACTGTTGGTAAATTATGGAGAGTGGCTTGGCGAGTTCATCTGCTAGTTCTTTCATGACCCTCGGGTGGATTCCATCTGGTCCCATAGACTTATGAGGGTCCAAGCCACTCAGCAAGTCTCTGACTACCTCCTCTTGGATTACAAGGGGGTTATCCTGCACCCCAGCTCCTTCCAATGCCCCTGCTGATCCAGTTGTCCTGTGGGCAGTTTGTTTTGCTATTAAAAACAGGGGCACAGTATGCATGAAGTTTTTCTGCCTTCTCCTCATCTTTGGTTACTATATTACCCTCTGCATCCAGTAGGGAGTGGAGGTTGTTGCAGCCTCTCTTTTTATTGTTAATGTACTTATAGAAACATTTCTTATTGTCCTTGACAGAAACAGCTAGGTTGAGGTCCATCTGAGCTTTTGCCTCTCTGTTTTTTCTCCTGCACTGCTTAACAGCTATCTCACACTTCATGTATAAAGGTACACATTCAATGTTTTTAATGTTGAAGTAAGTCATTAGCATTGAAGTAAGTCATTAAGACCTAAAATCACTTCCGAATTTGACAGATTCAGCGTCCAACCGGAATAAAGCGGAATGAACAAAATCAGTGTTTTCCATGCTCACTTCACATTTGTAAGAAACTACAGGGTGTCAGTCAGACTGACATTTTGCATCCACCTCTGCCAACTAGTCACATCCTCTGGTTTGGAAACCCTCTAATTGAGGGGTGGGGGCTTACATGATGGGCCATAGGAGGCAAAAAGAGGTCACTACTGCCCAGCTTCCCACGGTCAGCTCACAAAAGATGACTTAGCTAATGGCCCTTCCTAAAACATTCTTCCTATGGCTACTCAGGTAAAGCAAAACAAATATAGTATAAAGCTATTCTTATATTTAACCACACAGTTTTGGGTCATTAAAGTACATAAATCTGAAGATAAAAAAAAATAAAAACAACACGGTACGAGAACTGACATTCTTGAAGTTTCTACAGTACTTTTAAAATGAAAGATATGATAAGTAAATAAATACTGCAGAATAAAGTATTTCATACTAATTTCATTTATCTGTTTTGTCTATTTTATTTCATTATCTTGTTCCAGCATACCGAAACACACGCTAAGACACAAGAAGAGAGAAGACTGAGAACAAGACATATGCTATAATTATTACTTGCAAAACAAAACTGTCTGNTTCTTATATTTAACCACACAGTTTTGGGTCATTAAAGTACATAAATCTGAAGATAAAAAAAAATAAAAACAACATGGTACGAGAACTGACATTCCTGAAGTTTCTACAGTACTTTTAAAATGAAAGATATGATAAGTAAATAAATACTGCAGAATAAAGTATTTCATACTAATTTCATTTATCTGTTTTGTCTATTTTGTTTCATTATCTTGTTCCAGCGTACCGAAACACACGCTAAGACACAAGAAGAGAGAAGACTGAGAGCAAGACATATGCTATAATTATTACTTGCAAAACAAAACTGTCTGGCCAGTTAGCACCCAGTTTATGCACCTGCTAGGGTTAGTGATCTTCAAGGACTCATTAGGGGTGTAAAAGTTTCATGTCTTTCCCAGTGCATTTGAGATGTCCACCACTCCTTGGTAACAGCCATACAATGACACTTCATCTCAGTTGTTGTATCATCACACTGCACTGTCAAACTCTGTCTTCCTGTTTAACCAGTACTAGATGATCACTCTGAATTCCTTTTGCTTATCCTTACACGCTAATAAGGATTTTTCTTTCTGTAGTCATATTACTTGAATTTTTAAAAATATTTAAAATAAGGCTTAAGTGAAATGCATAAATTTCCCATCAAATATGCATAACATTACAAAAAATTCACATGGGAAACAGAACTTTTTTTTCCAAGGTTAGAAAACATCCCAGGAAGACAAAGTTCCTGATCTCTAGAATTAGTAAATCAGAAATTTTTTTGTTACTTTTACACATGGGAGAACAAGATTAATTTGTTTTACAGTAAGCTTATACAACCATGAGCAATTACTTTTTCTGCCTTTAGAAGCAGTAGTTATATTGAGATCTTCTGTTAAATTTGATTGATCTTTTTACTTTAATTAGAGACTAAAAAAATCCAATCTCCAGTTTGCACATGAGAAGCACAAAAGTTTCTACTAATAAACACGAGAATACTACAATCTCCATTTCTAAAAAGAAGGCAAACACACAACCTACCCACTTTGCAATAATACTCAGTGCAAGACAATTCCAAGTAAATCTGCATCACCGTCTTACTTTCCAGGCATAGTAATATCTTCTCACTGCCCTTAGCTTTGCCAAACCTTTGAATTAAAATAAACACGCCCTAGGAGTCATGAAACTAAACGCTACTCAAAAGGTGAGACAGCAGGCACCTGTCAAATCTGCTTCCCATTAGTTCTGTAATTGCTGCTTGGGAAAACTGAACAGGAAACAAAATAAGCGCTATGATTATTATAACGAAAGATCTTCTGACACCATGAAATCAGTCCAACTCCGTATCACACTTGGTGAGGGAAAGGTAGACAGCTGGAAAACTTGTGTTCCATCCCCTCTTTCTCAGCAAGCACAGAAGAAAAGCTTCTGCACAAAAAAGTATGGATTTTTCTACCTTGCAACAGTCAGAAGCCAGAGAAGGAGTTTTATGAAAAACAGGCGAGGAAAACCAATCAACTTGTGAAGACATGGAAATAAGCATTCCTGAAATCCCAACTCAACACTTGCATCTTACACATTACTTATACAACCCTTTTTATCAGCTACGGTAATAGGAAACATCTATGACATCAGAAAAGGCTGCAAAACCACCTGTACCTGCTACACAAAGTTGTAATCCAAAACAAAGCTAACTAAAATCAAAATAATGAAATGAAACCACAATTACAGTTCGTTCATGCTTCTCATGACTAGCATAAGACTTTGAAGAATAGCCACAGTAAAACTGATGTGTTATTAGGCAAACAAGGGGGGCTGCAGTTATGAAAATGCAAGCCTTCAAATATCTAGATGCAGGTTTTCTAATACACGTAGTCCACTTCTTGAACAAGAAAAACAATTAAGAACTGTCCTCTCTAGTCTGCTCAAGGTGGTAAGTACTATAGAACCACGAAGGAACTTTCTAGTTTTCATAGTATTTTTTCAAGACCTAGTTATCAATTCTACACTTACAGGACATTGCTAATATAAAGAGGTATTAGATAAAAAAAACAAAGCTTATTTTAGAAAAGCTTCCAGAAATTACACTAGTGAACATATGCCCCGCTCCTACTATTATACATTCTTGAACTTTGCTCTAGAATGCAGGTACCACACAAGGAATATAGCCTGACCAAAACGTTAGTATAGAATTGCTGGAGAAAAATTTAGTGTTCTTTAATGAAGTCAGGAGCTTTTTTTTTTTTTTTCTTTCTTACAATTGTATCATTAAACACAGAGTAAAGCAGGCAAAGAGGAAATTAATTTCTAAGGAAAAAGACCTGAAGGCATCATTCCCTGGGTGGCAACAGATGTGATTCACAACAGAGCAGTAGAGACTTTTTGTTGTTTTCTGAGAAGCAGATGTAGATCTTTCTGATCCTATATTACTAGATGGGAATTCGGACCAATACCAACAATCTAAAAAGTCCAAAACAAGAAAAAGCATTAAAAGATACATAACGGAAGAATTAATAACTTCGTGAGAAACTGAGAAGGTAACTTTTCATAAAATACAAGTACTTTCTTTGCTTAAGCAGACAAATTAAGTGTCAGTGTAAACATGAATATTTCTGTGGAAACTTTTAGTGTGATCAGGCCCAGTGCTCCTAATAAATTACACTCTTGGCAACAATCTGGAGATACAATTCTGGAAAAAATATAACCTGGTATAGAATCTAAAATGAAAATGGAAAAACTCACGGTAAACATATATAGAATAGGTCTGCTTCCTCAGCTGCTCCACTTATGTATAGGCCGTAAACATAACCATCACAAGAGTCTAAACTAAATAAATCCCAGTACAGCCTATTAAGAACGAGGGCAAAAACAAAGAGAGCTGAGCTTCTTTCCTGGCCAGACACTGACAGTAGAGGTAACAGGTAACACAGGGTAACAGGTAACACAGTTATGAATAGCAGTACCTCTTTCTGTGCCTCCTCCCTCCCACAAGCATAATACTAGTAGGTAAAAGCAGCATTCATGCTCACTGGATATATGTGTATTTTCAGTTGATGGGAGCCCAACAGAAGACACAACATAAGGATTCTTTTGACTGATCTACTTTGAGTACATGTCTGGATGCCTCCTCTATGATCTCTCCATCAACATGTTCACAGGTTCACAGGTTATTCTGAGTTGGAAGGGACCCCAAGGATCATCTAGTCCAGCTCCCAAGCGAACGCCCACCCAGGGATCAGGCCCACAAGCGTGGAAGCACGGGCACCACACTCCATCCATCCAAGCCTCCCACCAACTAGTCCATGTCACTGAGCTCCTCATCGAGTCTTCTCTTAAACACCTCCAGGGATGGCGACTCCACCACCAAACTGGGCAGACCATTCCCATCAGAGATCACTCTCTGTGTGAAAAAACTCTTCCAAACATCCAGCCTAAACCTCTCCTGGCATAGCTTAAGGCCATGTCCTCTTGTGCTGGTGTCGTCAGCCTGAGAGAAAAGATCCTCACCCACCTGGCGGCAACCTCCCCTCAGGTAGTTGTAAACAGCAATCAGGTCACCTCTGNTTCCATTCCTAGTCTGTTCTATTTACCTTGGAAACCTAGTGGTACCAAAAATAGAGAAAATATATGAGCAGTATTGTAAATATACATATAGCCAACTAAGTAAAGGGAGGAAATACTATTCCATCAGCATTTTTTTAATTACTTTTTCTCTATAGTTGCTTATGTTGAAGAGGTAAAGACTCAAAGTATAACTTAAAAGATTAATTTTCAGAAACAATGACTGAAATTCCCTGTTTAAATACTACATCATATTAGGCACACTTCACAGAAAAGCTCATACACACCAACCTCCAATGCAAGGCTTTTCCAGAAACATCAAGAATCCCATTGCTCTATGCATCTGTTCAACGATTATATCTGTTAAGTATCTCATTCGGTCCAAACACCCGCTAAAATGTTAATTACAGAACTCAAATACAAGTGCATGCATTAGTAAATAACCATGTTTGGAAGACTGTACACATTTGTTTTAGCTGAACACACTGGTAGTTGTCATGAACAACAGAAGGTTTGCCATCCCACATTCTAAGCAACAAAAATGTTCATTAAATATTGCCAAATATCTTTATTTTTCTTTCATGATAGAATCCCTGGAGAAGAAGAGATACCATGCTCATGAAAAACGCACACCCCACTCCCACCCCCCCATAGCGGATGATACCTTTCTGTCAAACTTATATGTGAGTCAAGTCCAAACAACACAGCATTTTGGGTAATGGATGCTATAATTAAAATGTGAGTCCTAAAAAACCTGTTGTTTTAGTGGGTGTTTTTAGTAATGGCTTTGTTCTACATGAAGATAAAAACTCCCTAACAAAGGAATTAATGTATTGCTTTAGTAGGTTGCACCCTGAGTTAAGTTTTAAAATTTATGAGTTCTCTGCAGCATTGTTCTTTAAACAATGGCATTGTCAAATGCAACCAGTGAGAAGATTAAAGCTCTCCCAGCAGATTAAGTACAAATTATCTGTCCTCCTGTTTCAGCATCATTTGTTCATTTATCACATAACGTCTAGTATTTCTGGTCAGTGTCAATATGCTCTGCATCCTTGCAGTTAACAGATGTCTTCTCTTGTCGAATGAATTACTTTATGTTTCACGCACTGGTGGCCGCAGATGTGTCACTATAGCAACATCATTAATTTCAGATCTTACCGGAAACATGCACTCCAATCAAACCTAATTATACCATATTGCTTTCTTGTCCCACAATAAGGAAACTATAATGCAATTATTGGGATACTTCATTTTCTATTATACTGTGGCAAATGAGAGAGCCAGTGTGATGGACGCTTCTTGTCAAAAAGCTTATTGATGAAGCACAAACCCAATTTACAATCATACAAAAGACTACCTTGACAATTATGTTAGTAATGCAATGCTCCTTAGACTCAACAACTAATTCTCAACCATTTCCAGCGAAGTTTGGACCACAATATAAGTTTTTTGCATACGGTTCACTGGATTCCCTTTCATTTTCAGTTCTGAGAAAAACATCACCTGTTTACATTTAACTAAACCAGCCTTTTAGTGCCACTTTTAGGTAGCATCCACTTGGACAGACAGCTACAAAACTCACTCTCGCCTTTCCCACTTGACAGCCAGGCATTAAGTGGGCAGAGGAACAGAATCAACTGGTTTACATGACTAAAGCTGAAAACTCAAAGAAGAAAGTACTGAGGCCAGCTCTCATGAGCAGTGTATGATCATGCAATGTCACTCATGGATTAACTGTATAGACTTTGTTCATTACCTAACTGATGTTTCACATTTACCATAAAATGTAGAATGAGAACAAATGTACTCAGGAAAGGAAACTGGAAGTAGCTACCAATACACTTGGGTAAAAAGTACATTGTTGATGTGCTTGTCCAGAATGAAGAGCAGTTTAAAATTTGCAGGGCATTTAAGATTAATAAAATAGAGCAGTGTTGCCCATCTTTGCAAGCCCATAGTCAGTGGTCTGAAGCTGGTCATAGCTGCTGGACTCCTGACTTATTTTCACTTACATCAGCTTTCAGCTAACACTTGGATAAAAATGCCTAGAGTGTGGCTGTAACTTTCATTTTTACATTATGTATCACTGTACAAATTCGGACCTTCCTCCAGTGCTCAGCAGACTTCAGTCCTTTGAAAAGTCTTTGAGGTTGAATGCAAACAATCTTCTAACTATATAAAACATATTTCCTGGTAAAAGCTTTTGACATTTGTCTATTTATCCTTTTTAAGTATGCACTCTGAAGGACAGAATATAAGTGCTGCTTAAAATTAAAGAGAACTACTGTGATTGCAAGTGGCATGATGTGAGTTGAAAAACAAACAAAACTCATTCAGAAGTACAAGAGGGTTGTTTCTCTTTGTACATGCAAGTCAATAAAATGTATCCTTTCAAAGACTTATGGACATAACACCTTACTTCTGCTTTGAAAAATCCAGTTGCACTACATTTTATGGGAGTTTTTGTCTTTGGGGTTTTTTTAAAGGAGAGAAACTGTGGTTTTCTGTTGTGTACCCAGTGTCTTCCTAGAAGTAAGATAGTGGTAGCTTTTTTTTTCCCCTTTTTTTAAACTATCTACTAATTCTCAAAACAGGGTAGTAGGTACCTAAAGCTTGTGGAAAAGATGATAATACACTGATATATGATGTGGAAAAGATGATAATACACTAATACAGTGATCTTCAGAATACAAGCTGGTCAACAGAGTCAGAATATAAAAACTGCACCACAAAGCTGTGTGAGTGAGCTGTAAGTATTTTAGACCTAAAATTTTCAGTGCTTTCTAACTGTAAGTAGAATACCTCAATACTTGAACTGCATTTCTAGTTTAGCATGGTAACTAGAATCTCTATCAGCAAAGTTTAAAAAGTATACACTGGTTTGGCTTAGCAAGTAGTGCTCTGGGCAAGAGAACTCCACTGCTCTTTTAAAAATGCATTATTTTTGAACATACTTCTGTTTTTCCAAACATATGCTATAAATTACATATTTCAGGTCTTCATTGGAACAGCACTCAGAAGTACATAAATTCTCATGATGAAGAGTGCAATTAAAATCAATAAGCAGCTTTAGATAGCATACAAATCATTAGCTAACTGAAATAAAACTTGTAAAAAGAATTGTTCACTTGCTTTGAAGAATTACTGCACTATAATTAGCACTTTTCTACATCCTAAGAAAGAAGGTGGTAGTTGACTTCATCTTTTACAAAACAGAACAGCATTCAGACATGTATAGGATAACACACATACCTATAGAAAAAAAAAGCGTGTTTCGAAAATGTAACAATATATTAGATTTATGCTTCATTTCAAAATATGAAGTAATGGAAGAGTTCAGCATGGGAGGGAATGTGGAACTATTTCAAACAGAAGGAGATACAACCTGTGTATTATGCCTTCTGAACAGTATAAGGGAGGCCAATCTCTGTCCTCCCCAACAGTTTCTCATGATTTTGAACTGTATTTTACTTCAAACCACTAAAATCAGTCTTCAGCTTTTTGAGAAAAAAAGGTTCTCAGTTCTAAAGTTCAGCTTCTTAACCCCAGGAGATCTACCGGAAATGAGGAGTTCAGTCTCAGAGAGAGCCAAGAAACCATAACACAAGCTATGACTTCTTCACGCACTTGGTACCTACCTTCTGGATCCTACTAAAGGTTGTGCGTTCCAGTACACCAGGTGAGGTGTAGTAACAGGTTACAGTTTTGAAGATGAAATCATTCAGCAGCTCTAAAACTGGTCTGCGTAACTTACAGAGCAACTAACTTCATTGGGACAACAGATGCCATTTTCAAAGCTAATCTTATGACTTGTTTGGAAATTACTTGCTCTCTTGAAAGCCATCCTTAAATGTTATTATCATACAATACTGCAGGAGAAATGCAATGCAGAATAAAACAGCATCCTGAGTGCTATTTCAGAGTCTTTTCAGAGGAAGAGACATCGTACTTTTAGTCATGCTATCCAGTGTCCTCTTACTATAGAAGAGAGTGTTCCCAACGCAATAAATCAGATTACGACCAAATACTGACTTCAGCATGTAAATACTGGCCTACCTAACCCTATTGGTAGTGGTACAAAGTCCTTAAACACATGCTTAAAATTTTACTGAAAAACTAAAACTGGTAATCTAAATCTACTCTTACATTAGCATATTCAAATACAGTATAAAGTTTAGAAATTGTATAAAAATTATCATATTCCAGAATTGTAACCTGATATACCTGTTTTATCCGTTAGTAAATAAACTAATCGTCCCAACTCTTCTGGTATGGTGCTAGTTCGAACAACGGTTCCAGGAATATTGTCATCTTTCATAATCATCCACCCATAGGCTGCCTTACCCATGTCCAAGTTCACGCGTAAACTGCAAAGGAAATTTATACCATAATCAGTGTGAATATTAGGCAAAATGAAAGTCACAACCATAAAAATAAAAACAGCTCTTTTTTTAGGATACTTGAAAAAAAATATCTTAAATCTATGTGCACGAAAATTTCGGCACAAGGCTTTTGTTTCATGTTTGTAGAGTACTTATTACATTAGAAATTCAGACTCCATCCCAGACGTCTAGAAGATAGCAATACAAATAAATGCAACATCATGACATTCTGCATGAGACAGATTGCAACACTTTGTGGAGACTCTTGGCTGCGTTACTACTCTTAAGCAGGTAAGAGTAATATGTAACAAGAACAGATCCAAGTCAGTTTTTATCCGCTACAAATCCCAAATACCACCTATCTTTTCTTTATGATGTGAATTTTCAAATATTTTTGTACCTCCTCAGATCACTGTCTGTTTTTTTTTAAAACCCAGTAACATTTTTCCCTTAGGTTAGTAGAACTATACTTATCAACTTCTTTTTCCCAAACAATCAATGATGTTGTTGTCTTTCCCAAAATGCACCTACAGAGGATCTATTGCCACGAGACAACAGCGCTGAAGCAGCAAAATACACCCTCATTTGATAGCAAGGGGACTGGAGTCTGCCAGCAGCAATAAGTAACCCTTGGGGAAGTTTGTACTAGAAAACTTGCAATTTGCAGCAGATTTTACTGATTATACAGAGAAGTGCAAAACAAAAATTAGTTTTTTCCAGGTCACTCTGTCTGCACATTTGTTGATATTTCCATGTCTATATCGTACAAGAATTAACTGCCCTTACACCTTGTGTTCCTACGTCATAACAAAAAAAAGTCTTCACTCACGTTGGTAAGAGATAAATTTAACCACATTGCTCTTCCCCAAAATTAAATGCTCCAACTCAAAACTTTATGCCACCTTGTTCTTAAACACTGAAACACTATGTTTGTTTAGCTATTCATCACATACCTGCTACCATGTCAGAGGAGCAGTGACTAAGGAATAGGCATGTGTTCATTTCTCTTGACTTGCTCTAACAGAAATGCTGAACAAACAGTTGCTACATCAAGTATTTGTAGCTGATTTCCCCACTCAATAGTACCAAGTTAAGAAACAGATCTACAGTAACATGAGTCTTAAAACTGTTCAAAGGTATACATCAAGGTCAAAATACTAATGTACTTCAGACCTTTTTTAACCATCCTGACATGCAGCTCTTAACCAAAAGAGCAGCCACGAAGAGTTTTCATCTTTGTTAACAGTGGAGGGAATAGTGAGTCACAAACCACATTACCCCATAAAGAGATGCATTTAACTAGAACTGTGGGTACATCTGAAATTCGTACACTGAAAAAAAAAAGTTTATTCCACATTGCAGTGTAAAAAGATACATACAAGATTCTTGTCGATTCAAGACGGTACTTCGCACTTTACCTCTTATTTTCACACTGAAATCATTATCAGCAGAAAGCCATCCTTCTACTTGGTGATTTACCTCAGTTGGTTCTGCAAAATCATCCCTAACTTCATCTGTTTTCAGACATGCAAATACACATTAAAAAAGGACATACCACAGAAGGAGGACTCTACCAGTTTCTTTTTATGAAAAATGCTACAGTACAACAAGAAAAATACCAGAAGTAACTTGCCTCACACTGGTTATCTACAGTTTCGCCCTACATACAGTACTGAGCAACTTGTATTTGTATTGTGCATGTCTGTATAGAAAAAAACAGAAGGAACAGCTAAATATTTACTCCCCTTAGGGATAAGAACTAGCTAGTTAGCCAGTCAAGTATAAGTTTCCCTTTTCTAGCTTGACAAGAGAAACACAAGCACACTTACTGTATTTCAGAAATGCTAGACACTTGCTCCAGCCAGGAGTAAGTGGACCAACTGAAGGATGAAAGCTGCTCACCACCCTACTGCAACGAAGTATTTGGGTTTTTGTTGGGGTTTTTTTGTGCCTGGACTACCCAAGACAGGAATTCTGAGATGAACACTCTATTTAACACTACAGTACAAGGCACAGACAGAGAGATACCCAAATGGCTGCTCTACCAATGGAGACCTACAGAGTTGTTCAGATAGGAAAAACTGTACTTCAATACTGATAATATTATTTATCATTTCTCATAAATCCTGTGTGCACTTTAAGAAACTTCACTATATAACCAAAACCATTTTAAATTCACCACTTTTTAAACCCTTCTCAATTTAATCCAATTCAAAAAAAACTCCAAACACATCAGTTGTTAACGTACAAACAGCATCCAATGTAGCACTAGCACATTGCTGCATCAGGAACACTAACTTTTGGCAAACCACTTAACATGTAATATTTAGGTACAGTATGTTCATATAGGTATTTGAAGGCCATTGCAGAGAACAGGCAGGTTTAACAAACACAGTATTGCAAAGTTTCTTGTTTCTCAACCTCAGCACTACTTACCCTAGAGCAGGTAAATCTAAGGCAATCTTTATCCAACCTGGGGATGTATTACATTAAGAACCAGGGTGGAATCTCTCTGCAATTCAGCCTCAGAACAACTAAATAACACATAGTTCTGCTTTTATACCCTAAAAAATGCCAGTGTTTTTGATTAGACATTCATATTTACAGGACTTCTAAATTTAACTTTTCCCACAAATTTTAATGGAACTAGGTCCTCTTTAAAGGTTTTTGATTTGTTTTTCTCACTAAAATGGACAAATCTGCCAATAAAGATGGGCTTTCACTGAGAAAGTTTGACAAATACATTCAGAAATTCCAGAAACATTCTACCATTCATGAATCAGTGAAAAGTAATCAGGACCTAATGAAGTCAGTAAAGACAATTTTGTGAACAAAGTGATGATATGCCCAATTCAAGTATGATTTTGAATCAAAATTACATGGTAGTTTTATTTGACCTTCCTGAGCAGTTCTGTATATGTAGAAATTTTGCAGCAAAAACCCCAAACCCTGTCAAAATCACAGAAATAGTGTGTTTATCCATAGTAGTATCCACTTTTTAAAATAAATGAAGTAACTGAGACGTATTCTTTTTATATTCAGGACTTATTTCCATGTGAAGATGATACTGGGTCTCATTAGTATCCAAAGCTGTATCAAACTCCCTACACCTCCTAATCTTTGCATATCCCTACATTCTTGAAACAGTCATAAACTATACACAGATATATATATTACTCACAATCTAGAAAAAATACGGAATAATTTTAAAATTACTGCTCAAGAAACAAGAAAAAATACTTCTACTTCAAGATGCCTGGAAAGTTAAATTTTCAAAGAAAGTGATTTTTGGAGCCAGGTAAGTTTTATTAACTGGTACTAAAGAAATGAAAAAAATTTTTTAAAATCCACTTAAGTACAGTGGTGTCTCTCATGTGCGAGACATGGAGATCGATTCCCACCAGGGAGGCAGTGTTGTTGTTTAAGAGTTAGACTTGATGATCCTTGTGGGTCCCTTCCAACTCAGAATACTCTGTGATTACGACCCCTGGAATATAATATATAAAACCCCCCAAACCCAAACAGAAGTTAGTTCATTTAAGCACAGTATTATAGTAAGATCTAAATAAATAAAAATCAACCCATTAATTTGCTCTAATTCACCACCTCTCATATTTTATTTGGTGAGGAAATGGGTATATAATATTCCTTTATGTTTCTTCCACTATATACATTTTTATTTAGCTTTCTCTGCTCTCTGATACAGTGATCCTCTGAATATTCGTGACCCGTAGTTTGAGGATCTGAATAGTCGCTGTTATTTTGCAGTGAGTTGTGGGACCTGGCGCATGTGCAGAACACGCAGAACCTACCGCGAACCCAGTCTGCTCATGAATATGTAAATTGGTCCCACCTGGAGGCAACCGCAGCACGACAGGGATATGTTTAGAGTAAATGTGTGGTTTTGCACGGCTGGAATTGTCCTCTGTCGGGCTGCAAGACAGGGAGACGGGGCTGCCTTTGTGTGTGTCTGTACGTGAGAGTGGGAGACACCTTCCCCCATATCTCAGGGGCTGGCGGGCTGGTGCCTGGCCGCACCGCGCTGTGGCGGGCAGGCACCCACGCCATGCCGAGCTGGGACAGGTGGGAAGGAGAACTGCTGTCATTGCCCTGGAGCCGGGGAAGCTGCTGGAGCAGTTGCAGGCAGATGCCGTGGAGGCAATGGGGGCCCTTGGGGTGTTTGCATGGTTGGCATTGTTCTTGGCCAGGCTGCAGGAGGGTGTCAGCATTGTGTGTGTCTGTGCGGGAGCAGGATGTACCTTTCCCTTCCTCCCCCCCCAGTGGCTCCCACAGATCCCCCTGCAGCGCCCTTTGTCACTGAGGCAGCGAAAGGAAGGGTGACCTTCTGCAACCATGGGGCAGTACCCACGCTCCCTCTGTGCCGCCCCTGCAGCAGTACCCTGTCCCCCATGTCCAGCACTGGCCTGCAAGAGGTAGGCAGGTTCGCAGACTGAAAAACCTTAAATGAAATAAAACCAAACCCCCAAAAATGACAGCTGCCAGTTCCCAATCAGAGCTGTACAGGTTTATGTGAGTGTCAGGCAGCTGTTGCAGGACCAGCTCCTCCCGACACAGGAGGAAAGTGGCAGCAGCCCCGGTGCTGTGTGGGGAGCGGGGAGTGTGGGCGCGACGGAGCGCTTAGTCAAGCTGTTGTTGTTACCCCAGCTCAGAGGACACGTCGCAGCCTGTGTCACATCCCATGCAACAGTGCTCTGGTTGCCCCGCAAAGGGCCCCAGTGCAGGGGTGCGAGTGCACCCAGTGACGGGAGAGGAGGCAGAGCCAGGCTGGGCCAAGCCGAGCCCCTGCCCTGCTTCCCTGCCTTCTAGACATATCGCCATTATCTGTCTGCCCACACAACTTCCAAGGGTGCACAGTAAATACATAAACTTTCACAATGGAATAAAACTTGTAAGAACAGGGAACCTTCCAACAGAAAATCTTGACAACATTGCCACAGCTGTCAAGCATCCATGTCTGCTGCTGTCCCACCTCCCTCTGTCTCCCATTGGCTGCCCAGGCGCTGCTGTGCCGTGTCACTGGCTGTGGCAGCTGCTGCTCTGGGATGTAATGGGACACCAGATGAGCTGTAGCACAGCGTCCTGGCTCTCCAGCTGGCTCCCGGCTCCATGCCGTGCTGCAATCACCCCAAGGGCTGGCTACAGAATTGCCCATTGCCCATTACTGGGCACTGCCATAGCCCTGATCTGAAACAGTTTTTGGGACTGCGCCTCCCACCCTCTCCCAGGGCTGTCGGGGGGAAATGACCCACAGCTGCCAGCACACACGGGCATTCCCTGAGGGCTTCCTCCTGCCCTGGGAAAGGCTGAAGGGCCCGTTTGCTGGGCTGGTCCCGGTGGAAGCTTGGGAAGTGCAGTTGCCATGCCCCTCCTCCTCTATGCCCACAGTCAGGCGGGTTGCACGGCCGGGGCCTGGCGGAGCCCAGGGGCCACGTTTGCCCCCCGGGTCCCAGCCCCTGCCCACACCCCGCTGCCCAACGCAGCAGTCGCCCACCTGCCTTGCCAGAGCGTGGCCATGTTGGGCAGCACCCAGGCAACCGAGATGAGCCACTGTTTTCTTGGCGCGGCTCGGCACGCTCACCATGTCTGATCACATCTGAGTTGAGTTTAAAGCCAGCTTCCTGGTCAGGAAGGCATTCCCTTAGGTCTCCTGAGGCAGCATAGGGCAATGGGCGGTCGCAGAAACTCCCCCTAGAGCTCATTAGTGGAGGGAGAGTTGCTATGGGCGGGGCCTAATTGAATATTCATGAGTTTGGTATCCTCCTGGATTCCATGACTCGCTGGACCTGCACAGACCCAACCCCCCGCGAGTTCCAGAAGTTGAATGTACTTCCAAGAAGAGTCTCAGAACTGTGTTCCTGTTTGCTTCATAACCGGTCTTATTAGTTGTCTAGGACTGATTTTTCTAAATTTTGTCTATTATGTAAACATATAAAAGAAAAGGAAAGAAGGTACACACAGCTCTTTGCATAAAACCAGACGTAACCTTAAAAGAGAGTTCAATCCCACACATTTATGCTTAAATAAGAGTGGCAGAAAAATGCTTATCAACCCTGCACTGCTATATGACTGTGGCACATGCAGATTTTCAAGGGCACATGCAACCTAAGTACAGATAATTACATGTTGTAACATCAATAGAATTTAAAACTCAGGAGGAAATCTGCGGAATAATTAAGGAAAAAATTAATGTATGAATTTCATACAGGTTAAAACCACAGAAGAGTGCAAAATACAAATAGAACACATCAAACAAGCACCTTTGCACAGGAGATGTAGCATATGCAGCTCAGAGTAACAGTAATTGCTTCATATTAAAAATGTTTCTTTGTTATTATCACATATATCAGGTCAGAGACCTTCTTTCATTAGGCCTCATATAACGGCAACAATATTGATGTTAGAGGTATAATAAAAATATTTTTTCAAATATGAATTTTTTGTATATTCTACACACATTTGGGACTACTTGATGTATTACCATTAAAATAGAGACAGAAAAAAACCTAGGAGCAAATAAGCAATGTTGCAGGATTAAAATGGAGAAAGATTTCCTACAATAGATCTGTTAAAAAGAGCTTTCTTTTTTTAAACTGCTTGTGCTTAGGATTGGTACCAGTCCTGTTAAATAACATCTGTATTGATGCTATGGGTTAGAGGATCAAGTGCACCCTGAGTAAGCTTGTGGAGGACACCAAGTTGGTCAGAAGGGTACACAGGATCTACAGATGGGTCTGGACAGGCTGGATTGATGGGCAGAGGCCCACTGCATGAAGTTCAAAAGACCCTCGCAGCACTACAGGCTGGGGAGAGAGTGGCTGGAAAGCCGCCCAGCAGAAAAGGAGCTGGGGTTGCTGGTCAGCAGCAGCTGGACATGAGCCATCAGCGTGCCCAGGTGACCAAGAAGGCCAATAGCATCCTGGCCTGTACCAGAAATAGCGTGGCTAGCAGCACCAGATTGTCCCTCTCAGATTGTGACCAGATTGTCACCTACTCAGCATTGGTGAGACCACATTTGGAATCCTTTTGTTCAGTTTTGGGCCTCTCACTACAAGAGAGACATTGAGGTGCTGGACTGTGTCCAGAGAAGGGCATCAGAGCTGGGGAAGGGTCTGGAGCATCTGAGGGAGCCGGGACTGTCCAGCCTGGAGAAAAGGAAGTTCACGGGAGATTTTACTGCTCTCTACAGCTACCTGAAAATGGTTTATAGCCAGGTGGGGGTCAGTGTCTTCTCCCAAGGAACAAGCAACAGGACAAGAGGAAACAGCTTCAGATTGCACCAGAGGAGCTCTGGTTGGATATTAGGAAAAAATTCCTAACCAAAGCTGTTGGTAAACATTAGAACTGGCTGCCCACAGAGCGGCAGAGTCTCTGACCTGGAGATATCTAAAAGACCTGCATACATGGTACTTATGGACATGGTTTGGTGGTGGACTTGGCAGTGCTGGGTTAACCGTTGGACTCAATGATCCTAAGGGTCTTTTCCAATCTAAATAATTTTACAATTCTCTGCTTTCTCTATATAGCATAAATATCAGACATTTTTAAGAAAATCACAAAGGTAGCTCAGGCAGTAGTAGAGTACCATACTGGACATCTTAAGACTGAATCTTCATACTAGAGAGACACACCATAGCTCCTGTTGCAAAATTAGTTGCAAAATATCAAGAAGCCTCACATAATATTTTGTTTGTCTCTATACAAGCTGCACTATATATCATGATACGGTATAAATGCATAACACACTAAATGTGTACTAAACCGCTTGCTTAGCCCCTGTCAATCTAGCTTTTAACTGCTGTTACTAAATATAGAGCCTGGGTCATATACATTTTTAACAGATTCCCAGTCAATACCCCATAATTTTATGGTAAATCCTCCATATTCCTGAAGAGCTGAGCGGACGCAGGTAAAGCTACAGCATTCACATGCCTGTATACGTGAGGCACCATTTCACCAAACACTGCTTGGCCTCAATAATTTTGAAAAACTTTTCTAGTGCCATTTTTGTTTTTAAATAAAACCCAAAGATACAAAAGGTCTCAACCCAAAGTGCAACTCATTTTGTCTTTCAAGGTGTTGAAGAAGACTGGACAATGAATTAACAAAGACCCACTACTTGGTGGTGGGAGGGTGGTACCATCGCCAAAGCAAGCTTTTACCTTGGCCTTGGCTTTCTGAATCAAATGCCATGATAGCCCTAGTGAACTGATGAAGACATGCTACAACTAAAGGCCGGGGAAAGAACAGAACTGTTTTGTGGCAAGGCTGTACACAGACAAATCATCTTTCCTGCACCCACATATATGCACATGCAGCAGAATTTTCATCTCAGTAGTAGCTGAGAGCAGGTACCTTGCATCTCACACTGATTAAACACTGCTCTATTCTCCTGCACTTAAAAACACAGATATGGGTAACTGTCTCTCTGAGAGCTTCTAAAAAAGCAACGCTAAAATTAAAACAACTGATCAATTTAGTAGCTGCAAAAACTGAAGGAAAGCTCCCTCAGGATTTACATGACTTGTATCAGAATTTTAAATGGAAAAGATAACATAACGATGACAAACCTTACCCACATAACCTCACTTGAGGTGCTGGCTTTTCATTAGCGTGACTGTTATTGCCCTCTGCCTTTTGTCCTTCAGAAAACATGCAATCCAAAAAACTACAAATTGTTTAACAAAAGGACTTTACCATTTAAAAAAACAAGGGCAACATAACAGGCCTAAGAACATCCATGCTGATATCACAAAGAGCAGCAGCACAGACATACCTGAGGACACCTGTCTCCGATACCTTGCTACGTTACGGCTGCACTAGGTGACACATCAGACAAGATTTTGTAAACTGATGGAGAATGTATTTCAATCAATTATTTTATTTAAAGCAAGTAATGAAACCGTCTCAGTGACACTGGAGGAATCTATGGATAAACAACTGCCTAAAACTAAATGGAACAAAAAGCCTAAAAATACCAAGGAACATGGAAAAACTCAGAGAATGGGTGAGATTTATTTTGTTTCGGTCAGTCTGTCAAGGACTTGTTTTCTATCCTCCTTTCCTGACAAATGTTAAGAAATTAAAATAGCTTAACTTTTTAGGGCAGCAGACTGCCTATGGAGGAGGCTCCCTGGTCTGTCCTTCCTCCCTATGGGAAAAGAAAACATCAATAGCAGAATCATTTCTAGAGACCAAACATTTTTGGGTATGTGGAGCTGCTCAATACATTTTGTGCATTATGGTTCTAACTTACAAGCAATTTAGAGATGGGCTAAGCTTTTGATGTTTGTTTACTACTATTTTTTTCTCCATTTTACTTGATTCCTTGCAAAATACAGAACATGTGCAATGTATGGGGCTGGTTTTTTGGAGGAGAGGGGTGGGTAGGTGTTGGTTGGTGGGGTGTGATTTTACAGATGCCTTTTGTTTATACTTCCAAAGACTTAAAAGCTCCACAGTAATACCCTCCACATAGTGAAGCAACATATATCTAGAGGAGTATTTAGGATGCAGCTGAGTCACAAGGAACCAGCTTCTTCCCAGAGTACCTAAAAAGTTTCTCTTCCTATTAGTTATAGGAGAGGGTGCAGAGATCAGATAAACTCTGCTATCTCTAAGATCATATTCCTGATGATCTTCACCAAACTTGTCTAGCCATGGAAAATTATATTTATTGCATACCTGGAATTTTTCTTGCTACGCAAACTAAATGCCGAACAACTGCAAAAAAGCTTCACAATTGGAAACTTCTTGAATTCTCTAAAACTATCAACCAACATGTTTCATGGATGCATGAGTTCAGATATGCTTTGTCTCCGCTAGTGAATCCTAATCTCCCATGTTCATTTCCTTTACCTCTGAAAAGTTCATTATTTCCCTCATACAGCTATTTAAAAATAATTAGAGGACACAACATCTGGTGGTGCAATGTCATTAGCCTCGTAATTTTTGTCGTCAGGAGTTTACCCGTCAAATACAGCCTGAAAATTAAGTCATTTCCTTGCTTAATACCCAGAAGAGAGGAAGGGAGGTGTAGTCATATTTGAACACCAGCATGACCAAGTTGTTTATTTTGCTGGGAAGGAACTCTGTACTTACAAATGATCTGGGTTGAAAAAAAATTTACAAGGAATGTGTAGTTAAATAAACTGTTAGCTATATTTTTGAATTTTATTTTTAATGCCTTAAACAAGGAAAATGTTCCATTGGTCTGGTTAAAATTTGGTATAGAAACAGATAAACTTCTACAAGAAAAGCATTATCTCATAGATTCCTGTATGACCTTCCACAGAGCCACTACAGGGCTCATCTCAGAACTTAACCAATCACATCCTCTAGTACTTTGACTTTGTATTTTATGCCTCATAAGCAACTGACAAATTGGATTAGATGTATCCTAGAAATTGTTTTTGGAGAAGAGCTATTCCACGAGTTCACTAAGCAACTCATACATCGAAAATGCTGCTCAATGAACATGTTTTAAAATGCTGTACATTGAACTTCAAATACAGAGTCAAACTTAATCATGGAATGTGTTGGAATGGGTTGCCCACAGAGGTGGTTGAGTCGCCATCTCTGGAGGTGCTCAAGGGGAGGCTGGATGAGGTGCTGAGCAATATGATTTAGATGTAGATGCTAGGTTTAGTTGGACTATAGGTTGGACTAGATGATATCTGAGGTCTTTTCCAGCCTTATCTATACTGTGAATACCACCTATATACTCTTAATCCTCCTGCATCCAATAACAAAGATATCAAAACAGTTAAAGGACAGACATAAGCTTGGGCTTACTATGTTTATTATGGAAGGACACAGTGAATAACAAGTGATCCTTCATATCCTTAGCTCATTTTGCCCTTCCCCTGGAAGTCTTAAAATGCACCTTTCAGCAATATGTACACTTAATCACTTGAATGAAGCCTATTTTGTCTCTCACATGGATAAGTTGGCTTAATACTCAGTAACTTGGGTATGAATGAGGAAGATGACAACATGAGCTGAACAGCATACAAGCAGTAAGGGAGTCATGACAATGACAGTGTTTAGAAAGATACCACAAAATCTTGACTTTTGCAGATTTGCCAGAACCTTCTCCTTCAAATTCCCAACATAATCAGTTCCTTTTGCAACACAAAAGTACTTGAAGTCATAAAACACTAAGGCTTCCTGAATATCTCTCTGGTCAAATATGATACAAGTTCACAGTATCACAGTATTGATAAGGCTGGAAAGGACCTTGAAGATCATCTAGTCCAACCTACAATCCAACTAACCTATCCTCTACATCTAGATCATATTGCTCAACACCTTATCCAGCCTTCCCTTAAACATCCCCAGGGTTGGCGACTCAACCACCTCTACAGGCAACCCATTCCAAAAAACCCTTTTCCTAATATCAAGTCTAAACTTTCCCTGCTGAAGCTTAAGACTATGACCTCTCGTCCTGTCCCCAGAGACCAAGGAGAAAAGACCAACCCCTGCCTGGCTACAACCTCCTTTTAGATAGTTATACACAGCAATAAGGTCACCCCTGAGCCTCCTCTTTTCTAGGCTAAACAGACTCAGCGCCTTCAGCCTCTCCTCATAGGGCTTATCTTCCAGCCCCTTTACCATCCTAGTTGCCCTTCTCTGAACTCGTTCCAGCACCTCGACATCTTTCTTGAACTGAGGGGCCCAGAACTGAACACAAATTCGAGGTGCGGTCTTATCAGTGCCGAATACAGTGGAAGGATAACCTCTCTTGACCTACTGGCCACTCCATTCTTGATGCAGGCCAGGATGCCGTTGGCCCTTTTGGCTGCCTGGGCACACTGCTGGCTCACGTTCCTTCACACAGACATGAATTTTAAAAATCTGAACACAGTAACACATAAGTAATGTAAGCTGAGATTAAAATGCCTAATGAAATTCTCCTGTTGTTTTTTTTTTCCTTTACAACAGGAACTTCAATATTGTGTGCATGTCTGAGGGGAAAGGTCTTAAACCTGCCTACAGTTTAGATGCTGCTAACTCTGTGGCTAGTCACTGGGCTTACTGAATGACATATCTCAGACTGGAGAGTTTTAGAGAGCATCTTAAATTAACAATTACATTAATCTAAACACTGTGCATTTTAATAGGAGACAGTATTCCCATTTTGCAAAGGCAATACCCATGCAAAGGAAAGAATTCATTTCAGAGTCAGTCTTCTCACTTCTGTGTCCACATAAGACTTGATTACACACATAGGTATTATTTCCTGTTCCAGTTTATCTGCCATTTGAATATACAGTACTCATGCTTAATGAATTAATTAATTCAGGACAAGTCTCTACTTGGTTACACGTTAGAAGTCCTCTCATTGTAAAAGCGCAACTACATTATTCAGCCATTCGATTTAAATTAATCATTATTGCAGTAAAAAGCCTGTATTTTAATCAGAGCAATGGAACATTTTCAGTATTTAAGGCATTAAAAATAAAACTCAAAAATATACCTTATGGTTTATTTAACTACACGCTTCCTAAAACCACGTTCTCAAGTGTACCAAGATTGTATCCTTATTAATACATTTATGCTACTAAAGGATTAGATATCCTGATTACTCCAGCAAGATGAACATTATACAAAAAAAAAAAATACAACAGTATTGTTTTCTGTACAGTGATCCTTCAAGAATCAGCAGATTTGTTGGCACCTTCTCCTTCAGCTTCCTGATAAGATCAATTTCCTTTGCAATGAGAAGCAAGTATAAATTTCAAGAAAGCCACATTCAGTGAAATTAGACAACTGTATTTTGCTTTCATTCTCACACACACCTGATCGGGATGATATAGGAAAACAGGAGGAGGAACCGGAAAAGGTTGCGATACCATGGGCCTACAAATCCTTGCAAAGTTACCATAACGACTGATAGTGCCACTAAAGCCAAAAACAGGGCTTTAGTCAGTTGATTCAACTCCAGGTCCAGCAAGCCAACCTGAAGGAAGAAGAAGAAATCAAGTCAGTAATGAGTTTTTCTTCAATTGACGCTTCTGCTGCACAAAAAAGTAGCAATTATTTGCTTTGTTTATTCCTACCCACTAAAAATCCATGCACTTGTAACAATTACCTGCATTCTGACAACTGAATTGTTTATTATTCCCATGCCTGCATGCAAAAGATGTTCCCTGGCTATGGGACAATAACAATTTCCAGAACCAGCGTGAACTATTCCAGCCAAGCCTTTTGAACACCTTTACGTCTGACACATCTCTCCCCAATCCCTCGATCCCTGTTCCAGGATAGGAACACAGGAGGGCAAAGAGAAAAGACAATTATAGATTTACAAATGAGCAGGAACAATTTTCTTCTGCTATATACGCAGCAAAAATAGCAGCACTGTATTTGTAAGGCGCTCACTGACTGCTAGAAGATCAAAAACCTGTAAGACTTGAGAATCAACGGACACACACGACAGAGGTACCTTCTCATTCATGTAACTTGTGCGCTGCAACTTGTCACTATGCCCTCATCCCAGCCTATGGAACTGAACTAATTTCACAGAAATAATTTTTAACTCTATGAAGCTTTCAGGTATTCAGTATAATAATAAAAAACAACTATCAAGTGGAATAACCATTTTCAAATCAATATACTAAAACAGAGCTTCCATTTCTCATGAGTATAAAGGGATTTGGTTTAGAAACATTTAAAGAAAAACGTTGAGAGAGGCTATCTTTCATCCACTGTTTCTCATGAAAAAAATATATTTAAGTTCTGTAACTAAGACTCTCACCATTTCAATAATGTATGATATAAGCTCGGGTATTTTTACTCCACTTTTTGGGATGCTCTAGTAGTCAGTAAAATACGTGGGAAAATTATGTCAGGAAGAGACTCGTAGGCCTCACCACAGATGCGCTTTTTATCTCCAAGTCTTGCCAGTAAGACCAGTAAAACATAACACTTCCTTAGATAACAGTCTGCAAAAGAAGCACTTTAAATATAGTTATTAAAAATTCCAGCAATCTTGCTTACACATGGGCTGTCCCTTCCCTAGAGAACCAGGCAGCTGAAGACCACAGTGGCTGATTTATCAGCTGCATTTAAAAAGCAGCACAACGAGGACAAATATCTTGCAATTTCCGCTGCTTCAACTACTACATAGTTTATGCTTGAATTATTGAGAAAAATAGGTTTTTGGATTAAAATGAAGAAAAATGAAGCCAGGGAAGTAGAGCATGTTTCAAAGCCCAGATCTTTTTGCGTTGACAAAGGCAGCCTAAGTTTCAGGCCTCGCTGCGGATCAGATGAAGTCATTATTCATTCAGTCAGGGAAAAAAGACTCAATTACCTCAACCTAAAGATGCTATCAATGAATGCAAAGTGCATATTTTACTCTATTCATCCAAATCCCATTAAAAAGTGAAAGGAATGATTTAATCTGGCCTTCTAGAGTTGGTCTTTTTTTGTAATAAAATAAAGAATCACTGTCTTGCAATATGCATAACTACTACCTCACACTTTTTTCCCCTTGCATCATGGTAGTGAAAGGCTGTCTCTCCACTCTCCAACCCCCCCTCCAAAAAAAACCCCACCCCAGAACAGAGATAAACAAAGAGCTTCTTTGGAAAGAATGCCACTTTTTGGACAGAAACATTAAATTTACTCCACTGCACACTGATACACAGCTAACTCGAAGCATTAAAATACCTTTCTAATTGATGAAGATAGATGTGAATTTAAGTTTGGTACCCATTTGGAGAGATATTAGGACAATAAAAAGGTTGATGATGAAAAATTTCCCACACAATAAATCTCTCGCTCAAGAACATGTAGTTTGTTTCTCAGAAATGTCATTCTTTTTAATATAGATCACACTATTGGCCACGGTAAAATTCAAAAATCCTACTTAAGAAGGCACACAAAGAAAGTAAGTTTTCCCTATGTCTCAGACTATAGTTACTCCAATGTATTGAAAGATACTTAATTACATTAATTCTCTGGCTTTTCACTTAAACAATTCTGCACTCAACTAATGAAACGCCGTTGAACTATCCAGATACCTTTCATGTAGAAATTCACTACATTCTCTGAAAATTTATCTGAAGATTGGAAAAGTGGATAAAGTTAATTTTAACTGCACTGTGATTTTACCAAAGCATTTGCAAAACATACCATCTTATGAAAACTATTTCTTTTCTTTGGAAAATAATCATACACAGAATAATTATGACAATGTAAGAATAGATGAATTAAGAACTGGAGTAATTTTCCACATTTACTGGTATTTCCTAAATCAGAAAAACAAATTTTCTTCAACTTCTCATAATATCTCTTCTATTTGAAACAACTGTGTTAATGAAATTAAACACATCACTGGAAATTTTAATCTCCAAGGCAAAACTTGTACATAATGTCTAAAAAAGCCACAACAGTTTTGCAGAGAGACTGCTCTCCGAAAATGAACACAATAATTGCCTGTATAATCTAATGCTCCTAATGGCAACAACAGCAAATCCATTTAGCTTCTCTTAATTTATGCACAAAGTTTTAAATAGCTAATGGTTCTCAGTAAAATAACGGCTTATAACATCAATTGTCTACTGGGACCAAAAAATTTAAAAAAAGGCAAGTTTTTGAAAGGCTTCATTTTTGAAGATAGAATGATTCAAAATTCACACTTCACATTTTGGACCACAAAATATAATTAATTATCTTATGAGAAAAAATTCAAAAGTTGAAAATAACAAAAACCTTTCTGGCTGCTAAAGTATATTACTTAGAAAATGAAAACTTTTAAAATTCTACAATACTGAAATGCAAAATTTGATAAGCGTTACACAAGGGCAAAGATTTTTCAAAATAGTCTACTGCAGGTATTTTTAATTCAATTACAGTTTAAAGTGCATTAGACATAACTGCACATGAATAGCCTTTAAGTGTTCCAATACTACTGAAGTATTAAGGCACAGACTTAGGACAAACTTCCCCCTGCCACTAAATTCCTCCACTAAGGTAATTATATTTCAGTAATCAGTCTGGTTCTGCACTGCCAAACACCATATTGACCACAATGAAATTTCATGGTATGCATGTCTGAGTTAGACTTGGGCTTTAATTTGCACCACAAACATAGAAGTTTTCTTTGCTATTCTTAACACATGCTGTGAACTTAACTTTATTAAGCCTTGAACATTACTATACTATTTATGCTTTCCATTAATTGTAGATTAAACTTAGATGTAAAAGGTATGCTAACAGTAAGGTAAATATTTAAAATTACTAAAATTCAAATAATATATCTTTCAGACGTGGGTCGACAAAACCAAGCTTTACCTATGAAAAATTATCCATAGCATTTCATCATTTATAGAAAAGCAAAGTTTTATAGAGATGTCTATACACAGCTAGCTGCATATATCCAAACGCCAATTGCTTTCTTCAATAATCTCTTAAAACTTTCCTATAATCCCTACAAATAACAGATTGCTAATCTGTGTTTAAAGGCTAAATAGAGATGCATTATTTACACATCTGCTTACCTGTAAATGTTTCTCCTTTTTTAATTTCCTAATTCCTATAATTCAGTCGATTGCTCAGCAATCCAGATAACCATATTAAGCGAATATAACTTTTAATCAAAAACAAAAAAACCCAAGTGAATTCACGTTTAGCAAGCATCTTGCCTTAATTCCCAGTACTCAAGCATTAGTCTCCACAAGTATGTTTCTCTACAAACCTGACCTGATTAATGTGAAACCCACCAAACCTTGCATTCAATATGTTACACTGTTTAATCAATATCTTATCTATTCCTTTCATCAGTAGATTCAAAGGTAGGAAAACCAAAGAAAAAGTGGAAATACATATACAAAGTTACTATTTAGTGAAAAAAGTCACCTGTCCTTCTGGTTTTTTCAGATCTGTTTTCAAACATCCTAGTCCCTCGCTTACTCTCAAGAGCAGCAATGAAACCTTGAAAACATTTTCTGAAGCACTAAAAACCTATTAGAGGTTTCATTCATTTTAGAACTGAGTAATGCGGGGGGGGGGGCTGATCTACTTGACTTCATAAAACTGAAATAATCTTTACTTATTTAGTCAACTCCAGTGAACTTCCACAGAACTAATAACCTGAAAATCAAGTGCCATTTGATTCCAGTAACAGTTTCTGTCTTTCTGTTGGCAAAAAAAAAAAAAATTCATCCTTTACGCAAAACAAATATTTGGCATTATTTTAAAATTGTAGGTTTATGGAGCTGAGTGATACCTTATTCTGCACTGATTTCAATAACTATGTTTAGATATTTAGAGTTAATTGTGTCCCCAAAGGAAGAAATGACAATTACTTGTCTGTGTTCTTACATGAAACATTTCATCTCCAATCAACAGGCTGAAAACAGCAAGAATTTTAAAAGTCAACAAGAAATATATGCTCATCATCCAATGGTACAGTAAGCTGCACGTGTATTTTTTTAGTGTTCTGATGCATATTCAAAAATACAGGTTTAAATGCTCTTTAAAGCAGAATACTTTTATTACCTTTTGAAAGTACCCTTCTGACCTGCCTGGTTTCACTTTAACACACATTCACCAATGAATAATATCTGCATTTGAAATAACCTAATCACTTTGGAAACAAAATTACCTTTTCAAGTTAGTAATATGTAGAACGCTAAAAGATAAAGGGAGGACTCAAAACAGTTCTTTCTGTCTCTGCCTCCTTTATTTGTCCATTTGACTTCCACTTTAGTACAGTGGTAAGTGTCCCCACCTGGCGTGTGGGAGACCTGGGTTCGATTCCTGCCAGGGAGACAGTGTTAAGAGTTGGACTCGATGATCCTTGTGGGTCCCTTCCAACTCAGAATATTCTGTGATTCTGTGATTTTTCCCAGACTCAACATCATCTGAGTTTGGATACTCGAAACTCGAGGGTTCCCTGCATGGTCTTTTCCTCTCCAGTTCAGTCTGCCATAACAAAATCCGTAAGAACCGCACACGAGTGTGATGGGGTGGGCTCAGTTGCCCCAAGTAAGGCACCTGTTCCCTCAAATAAAGGCCACAGCTTTCACAGCTTTCACAGCTTTCCTTGTTCAGCTGTATCCTGGTGTACCTGAACGCCAACGATTTACTCTGTTTGTAGTACAACATTACGTTTCACACCATCACAGTGAGAGAAACGGGAGGTGACTCGCTCGTAACATCCCGTTGCCTACAGATCTGTTTCTCACTAACAGCCTCGCAGTTTGGTAAGAGACCCCCATGGCCCAACACATCGGTCTGTCTGACGTTCCTCCTCCCCGCCGGCCCTGCCCGCCCCCCATCCCGGGCCATGCGCGCTTGTGTCGGCAGAGGGCGCCCGCGGCCAGCGCCGCCCGGAACCTCGGCGGGGCCTCTCGGGTTCACTCCTCCCTCACCTCGTTCGCTCTGAAATGCTCAGCGTTAATTACTCGGCTTCAACGCTTCACACTGCGTGCTGAAATTATTCTGTCTCCTCCTTAGCAAAAACTTACACTTCCTACACCTTTGTAGTCACAGACCGGCACCTCAAGGCAGCAGCAGTCAGACGCTGCGAGACCGTATGTTCTCTGTCTTTGCCATGCAGTTGTCACGAACTTGAACGATTAAAACGTGCACCGTGCATGTTAAGAAAGCGAAAAGGTTAACAGCCCCTTAAATTCTAGTACCCGTACGTGGACTGTGCTGTATTACACACTCTCCTCCTAGAAGAAGTTATCAACTGAAAACATTTTCTCAAGACCACCCATTGATTTAGAGTAACTGCTTCAATAATACGTACAAGCTAACCAGTCACATTGAAGACTCCAACAGTTAAAAGCATTAACACAGGGAAACTAATTCCCCCCTCTTCCCCCCCCCCCAATCTTAAACAATCTAAGTACACAATACAGAAGACTTTTAGAGTTTCTAAGCGCTCACAGTCCTCCTTATATCATGATACTCAGAATCACAGAATATTCTGAGTTGGAAGGGACGCACAAGGATCATCGAGTCCAACTCTTGAAGGGCATCACTGCCTCCCTGGTGGGAATCGAACCCCCAGACTCCCGCATGAGAGATGGGGACACTGACCACTGTACTGAAGTGGATTTTATCATTATTGCTAAGACATGGAATTCTGGGGGGGGCTGGTGGAAGAGCAGGATTTAAAGATGCTTGATTTCACACTGGAACATTATCTTCAGATTAATATTTCACATGGAACTTTCACATATGCCTGTTATATCTTCTTTACGCTTGGTCATAATCAGCTTCAACTCAAGACTTTTCTAAGCATGCCCTCTGTGTAATCAGGTCTTTTAAGGGTCACAATACAGAATAAGCAGCTTTACATATTACACACTATTATTATAACACATTCAATGGAGATGGCATTTTTAAAAATCTGGGTAGATTAAAAATACATGTCTTACTTTGTCACAGATTAAGACAATTAACTTAGCCAAAATAACTGCAAAGCTAGCAAAGGGACATCTGGGCCCAAATTTTTCTTCTGTAAAATTTGCAATGATATAAAAAAAAGGTAAAAATTTTATATATATGTTAAAAAGGTAAATTAAATGAAGTAATACCTATTACTGAGTTAAGGAAAAAAAACCCCAACATTATAAAAGGGACCTAACAGATTGACAGAAACAGCTCTTTCATTTGTGGAAATTCTAGGAATTCTAATAAATCTACACTTCAGACCATGCAGCTGACTGGTCTAAATAACTTTTTAATATAGGAAGTTGCACATGAAATAATGTCACTGTAGGGACTGACTTGTGTTTTTTATATACGTTAAATAATATTTCATAAATATTTAAATACGTTAAACAATATTTCATAAACAGTATGAGAACTTTAAAGGTTTTTCAGAGACATCTTTGAAACTGAATACTGGCAAATATGTACAAAGAAATCCAACAGTCTCCACTGGCAGAACACAGTGATTCATTAATTGGTGAAGCATTTCTGGAATCTCCCTCCTTCTCTGCTGTCTATACCTCAACTCCGTCATTAAACCTGTGACAGCACAGGTCCAGATACAAACACAACCACCAAGGTATTCCAGAGGATATCAGGGTAAAAAACATGACCAACCACACAACACAAAGCATCTCGGAGTTTCTACGCATTTACATCTGAATTCTATTCAAGGGATATGAATGTATAATTACATACAGTAACATTCAAGAATGCAGGAATAACATATGAGAAAGGAAGTGAGAAAAAGAGCATTTTGACTGCATCAGATTTTTGCTTCTGTCCTTAGCTTCTTGAGTTTAAAATCTGTTTAGCATGCAAGCTGTGAAGAAATGCTTTAAAAACATCTTAACATCCATATTAAAAGTTGTACTTCTTTTTTTTTTTCACTTTAAAAATGAGGAGCTTTAAAGCTGCACAATACAATGGAAAACAGTCTCTTTAAAGATTCATTAAAATGTCAGAAGATAGGAGAAAATGCCGAAGAAGGGGGGGATGGGAAAAGCCTTCCTCAAGTCTGAGTAGAAATATCCAAAATACAGGCAGAGTAAATGTCTACAACTGTTTAAGGCACAAAAAAACCCAACTCTCTTCAATGAAGACTTCTAGATACGATTTGATGTGCAACTTCTTACTGGTATTATATAGATACATCAATTTTCAGACTCAAACATAGTAGAAATTATGATATGAACTCTACAATTTCTAGCTCGATTTTAATACACAGATGTATTTACAAATGCAGCTGACCTTCTAAAACAAATGCCATTTTTTCAGAAGAAGAAAATAAATGAAAAGACTTTAAATGTTTCTTATTTTTTTCCTCTATACAGTTAGTTATATTTTATTCAGAATTTTAATAATGTCTATGTCATAAGTGCCTCTTTTCCTAAAATGAACACAAAATACGTTTGGAGACAATTCAGTAGAGCCCATTGCTCTGAAATTATTCTTGGGATCATAAAAACAATTAAGGTTCTGGAATAATTTCTCCATAGTTCTGTTCCTAGAGATCAGAAGTATTTCACTGCCTTTCTGTCAAGTATATGAAAGAGCTAGAAATGTGTAGAAATGCATATATATTTTTTTATATTTCTACTAAATTTTCACCCACAGAGAGTTTAATACAGATTTCAAAAATGTTGCTTTCCTAAGGTTTAAGAGCTGAATTACAGTGTCAGGATTCAGCAACCAAGAAGTGCGTGTGTGCAATGGTGCTTTTATTAAACAAAATCTCATCTGAACAAAAAAATAAATTTTACAATATTGCTATACTTTGGAGGTTTTTTACATAATTAAATTTATCAGCCGAAATATTTATTTCTATTAAGCAAACAACAACAACAAAAGTCTTGTCCCAAAAGTCAACTTCTTTTTGTGTCTATATTCTTAAAGGCATTTTACGAACCATTTCATACTTAATGGCTTCCAAGCAATCCCAACAGTTGGGAATTGTGTGAAAGGTTGCACGGATTGACAGATGAAGTGAAAAGGTCTGTATTAATTTCCAAATAAAGAAATGCACGGAGTGGTATTTCACTATGATTATACTCTAAAGTACCAATTAGAACGCATATCAGAAACTGGAGCAAGTTGACACTCTACAATAAAGCAAATAATTTCCAGTCGGAGGGGCAGAAAATGTTAATATGCCATGTTCAAGACTACAAGAATCTTCGTAAAAGGAAGTAGCTAATAAGGTTTAATGATGCATGTCAGGAAGCCACAGTATGTAGGGAAACACAGCTGGCTTCATTTTGTAAACTATTTGATATACACATCTTTCTAGTTCACGATTATCAGCTGTGCAAGTGCCACAGGGGACAGTTTAGCCCTCGGATCAGGATATTCTTCTTGTTCTCTAAATTACAAGTAAAATACATTAATGTAATATGGTGCTGTAGGCTACTGCCCCGACTAAAGCTTATCAGCTTACAAAAAAGATTAAAGAACTCGTCTGTAAGATTCAGTTAGAACAATCTTACCAGAATAAACAGGCTGAGGAATATTGAAATAATAAATATATTTATAACAACAAATCTACACACATTTTTGAAAGTCAGATTAAACCCTGAAAGTTATTAAAACAAACGTGAAATGTCATTTATATTACATCACACCATTTCGTGATGCATGTATTTCTTTTATTATTAAATTAGTATTAATAAAGAAATCATGAGTACTATGGATAGATTGCAGCTATACAAAGCAGGATGCCTCCTGCTTTACTGCAATCCAAGTTGCTCAGAGTGACTGCAACATGCAGGTGACAGCAATTAGCAGCAGATGACAGAAGCACTTGGAATTTGTACCAGATGGCAGCTAAGGGTCATTGGAAGCTAGCAGACCTTCCACAAGGCAACTGTTGTGTAGTACAACTATAAAACTCTTCAATACTTAGAAATAAATTATTCAGGTTCTCAAAGAAAACAGAAAGGTCAAAATAGAACAGAAGATATTATGCAAGGCATCAAAAGCTCACCTGTTTACAGAATTAAATTATTCTGTTTCCAGAATTAAATACATTTAAAATAAAGCAGTACATCCTTACATATGGGGTGTACCTAAGCTCACAATGGGGAGAGTCATTACAAAACTAGTAAGAACACCAGCTAATGTATTTGCTAAATGATTCAAACCTGTGTCCTGAAGGACAGGCTGGATAAACACACTTTTTCTTCATTGTAACACTAAGATACTGACTGAATACACACTTCAATGCAAGATGCATACATGGAATACAACACTTTAATGGGTACCCCTCCACTCCTGCCAGTGTTCTCAGGAGTACTGTTTCACAGCTCAAGAACAATTAGGTGCATCTCATTTGCAAATATTAATTCCCCACAACCCCTAAAACTATAAACACATACATACCTGCTTCACTGCAAATCCAGAGAGAGATATATAAAGAACAGTCCTGTACCAGGTACTGCATAAACTACCTCAACAAGCCAAGGAACATGATTTGAGCAAAAGGATAAAGTAATGACACAGTAACAGCTGAAACAAAAACCCAAAAGTGGGAATAGAGGCAGACATATAGCCAGAGAACCTTCGGAAATTTCAAAAGTGTGTTTAGATAAGGTCAGTAAAATGGCTACTCAGCTACTTATGGTGAATCTCTTCCCATGCATAAAACCATTAAGAAATCAACCATGCATTCACAGGTTGAAGCCAACAACTCAGTAGCAGAGCAGGTGAAAGACACATGAGTTACAATGAAAGAAAGTTTAAAAGGAGGTTCTGGATAGGCTAAGGAGGGAGAAGCATATGGAAGGGATCCAGACAGAGCTGAACAGGTAAAGCAGGATCATGATCTTTATCGTTGCACGGTAACTGCACACTAACTAAGACAGTATTTGTCAAACTGTGACAGATTAAGAATATTATTTAATAATTTCACCCCATCAAAGAATTAAACTTTCTTCTTCACAAACATTCTGCATCATCACAGAAAAAAACAAGGAAGTGTAAAATGTGTAAAGAGATGAAAGAAAGGAAAAGGTAGGTAGAACTACCAAAAATATTAGAGACCAGAATGACAGGGTGGAAAAGCAGAACAAGCCAAGGGGGAAGATAGCCAAAATAAAGGGATTTTGAACACAAAGCAGAAGACTGGTGCTGGCTGACTCAACATTGTGAAACAGAGACCATATATATAGTAGGGGAATTAGGACAAAGTGCATCAAATAGTTTTTCAACAGTTCCTTCAAAAAAAAGGAAATAAACAACTGTCTAACTGTTTTCAAACTTAAATTAGAAAAAGAGCTCTCTGTGATAGGCAAAATAACAGAAAAAGTCTAAGCCTCAAACCCAGTAGGCATCAGTAAGAATCTTATTTTCAGCTGAGTCACAATTCAATTATCTTTCCTTTTATGAAAGAAAATACTTGAGTGGATTCCTTGAAGACTATGAGATTAAGAAAAGATTCCACAGCATCTACAAATCATAAAAGAAATTAAACTGAATGCTGTTTTGTATAAACAGTGTTTTGGGATACATTCCAAAAGATATGATGGGAAAGGAATGAGCTTGAAGAATACGAAGAGCAATCTACTCTTTGCAAACTAATCCACAATCTAAACCACATTATTTTCATCTGGAACAAGCTGGAATGCTGATTTTAATGCTAAATGTATCCACAGGCTTGCTTTCTGAACTGAGGTAAAAAAGAAGGGCAAAGATCATATCTATTGAGAATATGACAAGCTTGTTAGTTCAAGCGTGCAAACAGAACTAACCAAACTATCTTAGTTATGATCACTATGTTCAACCTACATCAAAACAAATACTATGTCCTGATATGGAAAGAACTTTCCCTCTAGAAATTCATCACTGTAGACTGCGATTTCAAGTCATGAATCATGGTTACTGAGCCTCCAGTACTCAAGAGAAATACATCAGACTTCAGCTGCATAAATTATTAAGTTGCACAAATGAAAACCATAAAAGATCTGTTTTTCTATACTTGTTGTGCATAAATAGAAGGTGATCCAGCTAAACAGTAATTAATGCCTGTAAAGCATCCAAATAAAAGATGAGAACGTGAGATGAACATCTATTTCAAGAATGCTCTTCAGGCCTCAAAGATGCCAGTTTCTGACATTTAAGACGTCCTTCTTTCATAATGATTTTACAAAACAATACTGAATAGACTTTGAAAATACCCACCACTAAAACTAATACATTCCTTCTTATAAAATTAATTTCCATATTGGAAAAAATTAAGCATGTTCAGAAATATATGACAGTAGTTGTAGAAACAATGGAAAATTATGCAGAAGAAAAATTATATAGGCCTTCCTAATAATAACTAGAGTTCCTAAAGACATTCGGCATATCTGACTTCCTACGCAGCTGCAGTACCAAGTTTTTGGGAACTGTACATTTCAGGAATGTGTGTGTATACATCTTCACTAAGGAAAGAACAAATTCCACAAATAAGTTAAAGCTCTCATATTTCCAATAAAATAGGCACAGTAAATAAAAAATCTGACATAAAAATAGGTGCCAACTGTGGTAGATTACTCTTATTAACAAACACCCAATGCACGAAACATAGGAAAACACTCAACAGCCTCTTTCCACTACATCAGTACAGTCAGGTCTCCTATACTGTGGACTTGTGGTCTTAACTGGGTTCCGCGAAGCCGACTTCCGCATTGAATGGCAGCTCATTGATATGAAAATTTGCCCCCCACCCTCAGATGGCATCCTGGCACTGTTTCAGCACTGTGCTGCTGTGTATTGTTTGCCATGGTGGCCATGCCAGGGGAGTGGTGAAGCGGCAGAGCCCAGGGGAGGTGGCGAAGTGGAGCCGCAGCGGCTGCCAGCGGAACGGCATGGGCAACTGAGCCACCGCCGACGCCGGTGGAACGGCACAGGCGGCCAAGCTGCCGCCGCCACCACGGCAGCTTGCACATGCGCAGTTGCGAATAGGGGCCTCCCTCAACGCTAAAAAATCATGCCGCTAAGATGCGAAGCTGCAATATGGGGGGCGTGAAGTGAAGAGGGCTGACTGTATTTTGGTTACCAGCACTTTGGCTCACACACTGCAGGCAAGTCACAGGTCGCAGGTCGCCATCAGAGGACCTACCCTCTCCACTTCTCAGCAGCTGCATTTTGCCAACGGCATGATTAAATTCTGAATGGCAATAAAGCCATGAGGAGCAATGTAAATGTAAAAGCAACTGATTAGCAGCAGTGGAGGCAGCAGCTGAGTGGAAACAGCCATCAGAGTTTCACTCATAGAGCCATCACTCTTTCAGAGTTCACAGGAATATTCCACAAAAGCCAACTACAATCTCCCTCTTGCATCATCTTTTGTAGAATTATAACATTTCAAATTACTTCTTTATTTTACCACAAATCATTCACTCTAGCCTAGTTTTCTACAGGCAAAAGACACAGTATTTCTTGTGAATAAGCAACAGGTTGTTGCTACTCCATTATTTGTTCAATTNAGGGTACCACACAGTGTGGGGCTCATGAGTACCGTGCTGTTCCTGTCCCAGAGGGGC
>WEKX01021177.1:3766-22427 GCA_013390025.1 Pitta sordida
TCCAGAGAAGGGTGACAAGGATGGTGAAAGGACTGGAGAACAATCCCTATGGGGATCGGCTACAGGAACTGAGGTTTTTCAGCCTAGAGAAGATGAGGCTCAGAGGTGACCTGATTGCTGTTTACAACTACCTGAGGGGAGGTTGCCATCGGGTGGATGTGAATCTCTTCTCTGAGGCTGCCAGCACCAGAATGAGAGGACATGGCCTTAAGCTACGCCAGGGGAGGTTTTGACTGGATGTTCAGAAGAGCTTTTTCACAGAGAGAGTGATTCTTCAGTGAAATGGTCTGCCCAGGGAGGTGATGGAGTTGCTATCCCTAGAGGTGTTTAAGAAAAGACTGGATGAGGAAGTCATTGACGTGGTCTAGATACTGGGATGATGGGATAGGGAGTTAGGTTATAATACTAAAATAGTTGATGACATGACCCTGAGACTAGCACCAGTGTTGTGGGTTCCATCCCTGTGTGGGCCTTCGCTTAGGAGTTGGACTTGATGATCGTTGTGGTTCCCTTTCAACTCAGAATATTCTGTGATTCTATGATTAAATACCTGTGAATCAACTAGGGAAATGCAAACTTTAGAAAAGAGAAATTATTATTACCAGATAAGCTGCTTTCTACATGTGGGCATTTTCTTGGCTTTTACATAGCATGAAAGAACAATGTGATCACAGTGCCTCAAAAATAGAGGTAAAACTTCTGAATTCATGGAGCATTTTGCTCAGTGATCTTTAATAATCGCAACAGAGGTAGAGATCAAGTGCTAGGAAAAAAACTAAACTCAAACAAAGCAACAACCCAAAAGTAAAAATAGTGAGATTCTTAGGCTTCAGAAGCTGTGAAGGTCTTTCAGAACAGATTGGACGAACATTAATTGGAAATGGCAATACTGAAGCTGAATCTGGGCACAGTCACACTCTGTGTGACTCCATGAAGCCCTGTCTAACCATCTCCTTGTGTAGTACTGTAACTTATGATAAAGCTTACATTGGAAAAGCACCACACACATTGCATTCATGGAAAGGTTAACTTCTAAATGGCTGAACCACAAGTGAGACCTTTTTCCTAAGAATTTGGAAAATACTAGATTGATAATGATGTATTGAGTCATTCTTTCCACTGCACCATCAAATTACATGCTTGCATCTGTCAGCCATATGCCATTCTAGCTTTTCCTGTCTTGATTTCATTAATAGCACTGAGCCAAACCAGGCAGAATTCCTGTTTGTGTAGGCAGGTGACCTCTCTCATTAATATCTTCTTGCTTTCTGTTTTAGTGAATAGAACCCCAATAATATGACATTTCAAAATCACATACTTCATTAATAGATGCAACTTGGAGTTAGTTCCTAGATGACTGAAGTGAAAATGTCCTCTTTATTTTCAGTTCCCTGCTTCTTACACCTTACAGGGACCTCATTTATTCTGCGTTCTTCCTGTGTTGCTTGTTCTGGACCTTATCCCAAACAATGGGATTGTAAATCCTAGGAGAAGCTGTTGTAATACTGACAATGATCTCGGCTGACATGATTATGAACTCTATGCTTTCTCTGGAAATAATTATGCTGGCGAATTGATCCTCTACTGAACTGATGGCTTGACCTCCCCACACTGAGTCATTCCCTTGGAAAACTGTGGGACATAAGCAGGAGGCTGTTTTTGCAAGGCTAGATGACAGTTCAGAGATATGGAAAGTAATTGTTCTCTGGCAAAAAAAAAATTCAGTATGACAGATATGCTAATAGAACTTTGCTGCTTTAGTGGAAAGGCACCTAAATATCTGCTGCTGTGCCCATAATGCTCTTGGAAGACAAAGAACAAGCTCTCTAATATGGCTAAGCAACTTCAATATGACTGCAGGTTTGCGACCAGGGGTGGGAGCTGTTTTCTTTGAAATGTTGAAGAATTATTACTTCTCATTTTATTACCTTGCTAAGAAGGCACTGTAATGGGTTTAATTCTTAAATTTCTTCTCAAATATTTCTCAAATTTTCTCTGTGTCTGTGAATATCATCTAGCAAGCTGTGATGGGTGGACTGGCCACATGTAGGTTTCTGATTTTTAAAAACTTTGGAAGACTAGGAAGAGGTAACAAGGACAGAAATCTTAATACATACAAGAAACAAAAACATACACTGTTGCAAAATTATGGTGCAATGAGGAAGATATTTATATTTATGATATAAGTACTATGCAGAGGTCCAAGTCATGCTAACCCAAGACACTCCTCCACAGGCAGAAGAGTTTGGATCTACTCAATATCATTTATCACAGAGGACCCCAAGTCAGCGTTTTTTGTGTGTTTATATCTACATTATCTTGTTTACCGAAAGGGTTGCTTTTTTCCAAAATTATGGTTTCCCTGACCTGTCTTAATGTTCAGCATAGTTCTGTAGTTTTATAGTCTCTTCACATTAACTTTACTGTAAAGTTAATATGATAGAATGATATTGTGCCAGATTCCTTCATAATTTTTTTATTTCAAAAAAAGAATATAATCAAAACCACATTTTACCATCAAACATTTTACTCTCAAAATAAAGGAGATGTTCAGTCATTTCAAGACTCATCCAACCAATGTGGAGGTAAGTTGTTTTGCTTTAGGAGTATTTTTAGAAACAACCCAGTCTCCACTTAAGACAATTTTTTGTATCCTTTTGCAGTCCTCAGTTTCCCCACTGACAATGTTCAATGTTTTTTTCCAACATCAAGTTTCTGGTTAAGAGAAATTTACAATCCTTTTGCAGAACAGGGTAGATATTTGGCCCTCCTATAAACTTTTATTTACATGCAGACTACTTCTGATTTGAGAATTCTTAAGCTCTTTGAGAGGGAATGGTTCATTTATATTTCAAATTTATTTTTATCTCAGATTTTATTCATCCTTATCCAGGGTTGTTTTGCCAGGAAGAAAATGTTGACTTTAAATTTCCTCTTGTTACAGGAATGTACGTTAAAAAACTCCCTTAAATTAAATGTCACTTCCTTTGAAATTACATTGCTCAACTGTTGTTTACTTTGTAAAAGAAATCAAACTTCCAAAGGTAAATATGAAGGTTCTTATGCTTAGAGCAGAGCTAACAGATTTTGAAATCTGATGTAACATGGTCAATTCTATTTAAATCAGTTCCATTTCAGCATTTTTACTTAATATAACCAAACTGACAGAAAAAAAAATGTTTATTTGACTCTTGAGAAGGAAGACATAATCTTCCCCCCCCACCCCACACCCCTCCTTCCTTAAACTGACAAATGAGTAAGAACTGCATCTACAAAGCAGTCTCCTTTCTATTCAAGATCAGAAGATGCAGTATTATGTGTAAAGACTGCCCTGAAATTAGTCAGACTGTCTCTGGAATGGGAAGAGATTGGACCAAAGTGGATTCTTCAGCTCTCAAGATGGTGGGGAAAGAACAAACAAACGAAGGACATAATCTAAGGTATATACCTGTATATGTACAAAGCAGTACCTCTGGCAGAAAAAGCATTCCCTTGGATTCCCTACCCATCATGCTGCCATGACGATGATGTGGACCACTGGCTCTTCCAGAGTTAGCGGAAGACAGACAAGATTGGCGGGTCAGAGCGCTACCCCATTGAACAGAGATGAAAACGATGGGGGGAGGGACTGTGGAGACTTTTAAAAGTTACCGCGTAGGGAGACTCCCTCTCGCTTTTCCCCTCCAGAACCCTCCAAGCAAGCTGCTGCCATTTTCTCCATCCGAGCTTCTGCTGTTTTCTCCCAGCTAAATCCGCGGAACATCAGCATCATCCAGTACCCCCTGCTGATGCCTGTTTCCCTGATGATAGCCAGTGGATATTGCTACCATTTTTTATCCATATTTTTTTGCTGTTGGGATTTTTTTTGTATATTGGTGTTTTGGGGAGGGGTGGGGTCTAAGGGATTCCATCGCATTGGGGGTGGGGCCCATCACACATTGGGGGGGGGAAGTTCTAGTTTTATTTCCTTGTTGCCAGTATCACATTTGTATATACATTATTTTCATTTATACTGCCTGCTCTTTTTAATAAATCCTGTTACATCTCTGACTATCTCTCGTTCAAGGAGTGATAAATAACTCTTTACTTGTCTTAAACCAAAACACCCTGCTGTGTTTCTGTTGGTCTTCATCATTAATACAGTAAACCCTCACTACTTCGCAGTTCCACTCTCGCGGGTTCACTTCTTCATGGGGTGTTTTCTCCATGAAGACATCACTCTGTTTCGCGGTGCATTTGCAACTGCGCCTACGCCAACTGTCATGAATATGCAAAGATAGACAGTAATGAATATTCAGATTAGCCCTGGCCACCACGCTGCTCAGACTGCTGGCACACTGCTCTGCCTGCCCTGTGCCTCTCAGAGCAGAGAGACAACTCTCTGCCGGCCTGCTTGTGCCGACGTTGGCAAAGATGTTCTTGTTGAGGGTTCTTGGCGCAGTGGGGGAACTCTGCTCTGATGTCAGTGATGTGTAGGGACAAGCTGCTTTTTCCCCACCCCAGGCTGTGTTCAACAGCCAGCAGGGAACCCAAGCTGCATTTCTGAGTAGGAAGACAGCATTGTACTAACAAATGGTTGCATCACCTCATTTCGCTTGCAAGAGCCTGGCACAGCTCCAATCAGTGGCTGTGTATGTTCTCCCCCCAACCCCCATCGGGAGTTGCTGGTGCTGCTGCCTGCGCTGTGAGCGGCAGCAGTGATGCTGCATACAGCCTGCTCAGATGTTGCCAAAGAACAGTGGGGCCAGTGGGACAGTCCTGCCAGTGACACTCAAGCAGGGACACAGGGGCGCAGCCAGCTTCCCTGGCACAGACACAACAGGGCAGCACCTCTGTTACCATGGAGATGGGTTGCAACAGTACCGGGGCAGCCACCAACTTCTGAGGGAGCAGGTCCCATGTCACCTCCACATGAGCACATTTAAGCACAGCTGTCAGCAGTGCCAGCGCTTCTGAGGCCCTGGAGACATTAGGGTCCTCCTCATCACCACCAGGGATGTTAACAGTGTATAGATCACACATAAGGCACGGATACCACAAATGCTTCTGTTCACAGCAAGGTCCCCAGCTCCCGCTGGCTGCAGCGCAGGGCTTGCCCCCCCAGTTCTGGCAGCGGGACGGCTTGGCTGGTGTTCCGGGGGTGGTCTTGGTATTTCGTTGTTTCCATGGAGATAGGCGGTGGGTGGGCGCTGCTGGCTGCCCAGGTACTGTCACAGCTCGTCCGCATGCCTTCCCGCTCGCAAGCAAAATGAGGCAAGGTGACCATTTGCAAGCACAGCGCTGGCTTCATACTGGAAAGTTAGGCTTAAGTTCCCTGCTGGCTGTTGAGCAGGGCATTAGGTGTCTCCCCTGGGGCCAGGGCTGTTGGCCCCGCCTTGCTGTGTCCGCCAGGGCTGGGAGATGTGGCCACTGTGCAAGGGCCAAGCTCACGCTGGTTGCTGGGTTTAAACCCATTTTGCTGCCACTGCCAAAAGCCATGTAGTGGCCACAGCCACCCTGGGCACTATCCAGGAATTTTAGGTGGGACCCTCAGAGTGCCTGCTTGGCCACTGTGCCAGCACTGTTCCCATGGTGATGGGCTGTTGCAAGGACCTGGCCAGGCATGGCCAACCACTTGTCCTTGCTTCCGCCCTCGCGTGGGGGCCCAACTAGCAGGAGGTCCAGGGGAGGCTGAGCATAGTGTGAGCAAATTTAAATGTGCTTGTGGGGTCCCACAGGCATGTGGATTCCCCCCCAACTCCCCTGGGATGATTTACATGGTTATGTAAGATTTACACACTCTCGAGGTAGATCTATCCTGAGTATGGCAAAACCAGGCATACCCACCTGGAGAGTCGTTGGGACAGCAGGGCCAGGTGGCTCCCAGTACTAGTGTCCCCAGCTGAGCAGAAAAGGGTTTTTTTCTGGTGTGGTGTGCCCTCAGGTGCCGGGAGCTGCCGACACAAATACCAACACACAGTGGGGTGGGGCCCACGGCCCCAGTGAGGGGGGAGAGGAGCAGGCAGCTCGGGCAGCCTCATCCCAGCACCAGCATCCCTGACTGAGCAGAAAAGGGTTTTTTTCCAGTCACAGGGTGTTCGCAGGCACTAGGAGCCACCGAGACAAACACCAACACACAGGGGAGCAGTGTTGACACAGCACCGGAGCATGCCGAGGCTGAGGGGGGCAGCACAGCAGGTGGGACTAATTTGCAGAATAATGAGATGCCTATTTTCTCGAAGCGAGGGCTTCACAGGGGGGGCTGGGGAGACCTGCTGTGCCACAATAATTGAGGGATGACTGCATTTACAAAATAAAAAACTTTCTCGCTGCATTGTTCAGCCTCTCTCACATACTTCACCAGGATGAGAACTAGCATGAGTTCAGGCAGAACTGCTAGTCAACAAGAGGTGACCATTTACTTTCAACTTTTAAGTGCTTTCAAGTGATTATTTGAATGCATTTGATAGCATTGATTATGCTAACCCCTCCCTCTTTTATACTGCATTTGTTTGTTTCTACAACTTTAGTAAGATATCCTTTTGGAAATTGGAGTAGATACTTTCAGCTTTATCAGGCTTATCCACAAAGTTTCTCGCCCCCTTCAAAATACAGTTTTGCAGGGCATAACCATATTCAAAGCCATATTGTATTTTGAAGTTGATCATTCAGATGCCTATTAATTTTGAGGGTTTTTCATTTGAAGTCGCTACTTACTTGCCCACGATGGATCTAGAGGCGTTGTATTCCCTTGAAACTTTGTCAAAAATTGACCTAATGTTTTTAGTGTTCCTCAGATAGTGATGCAGTAAGAGGCTGCACACTATACTTGATAATTCAGTTATTTCATCCTTGAGTTCCTATAGAGCTCCTGGGTGAATACCATCTGGTCTTGGCAATTTGTAAAGTTCATTTTATCTCTTTGTTGTCAGTTACTTCAACTTCAAACAGATCCTCTGAATCATTCATTGTAAAAAAAAAAAATCCCACAAAAGACCCCCACCATTATTTTTGTTCTGACACGGGACTCTTCCCAGCTTCTCCAAGAATTAACAGCTATGCAAGAAATAAGTCTTCTCTTCATAGTTTCTGTCCTTACATTATGATCAATTGACTCTGCAATCATTCTACCTCTCTGTAGATGTGTTTTTTATACCTTTTATCAATTATCAAAATTGCAGGTAATTTTTCTACTGTGAGGAAAAAGAGGTGTTTCTTTTTCATTTTTTCAGCTCTGAGTGACTGGGTCAGGGATTTCTTGTATTTTTACCTTGAAAGTCATTCTAGGTACTGGCTATATGTATGTATCCACTTAGCTACTCTGTGTGCTCACTGAACACTGTAAACAAACAAAAAAAACCCCAAACCAAAACTACCAATATATGTACACATATACATATATCTGAAATATACATACACATGAATAAAAGAGAATTTGTGTTGTGTTCTGTATCAGCAGCAGTATGTGGGATGATTTGGCTAATTCTGGATAATTTTTATGACTTTATATATAATAGAGTTCCCAGTGTGCATGTTCCATAAGCTTTTATTTTTTTTCTACAAGTCTTGCTCATTGCATGGCAGTGATTGTAATGAACAGTTCAAATGTCTCATAGTTGCTAAGCACCAAGCAGGCCTTCAGTAAAAAGGGAAAGATAAGAGTGCAAATTAAATAATACACAAGAAATTATTTTAATCCTTAACTAAATCATTTGCTTTGAAATTATTTGATTTTGTCATTTTAAATCAGCTAATTAGGAAAAGCAGTGGTCTAACCTGAGCTTTGCTTCCTCTGGTTATATATGGCATGTCTTGGAGCATATCTTTACAGGGATCTTAACACAAAGCTAAGGTGACTCAGTGAGGTTTCTTCCTTATAAATTAACAATTTTATCAGTTACTAAGAAACACAAGCAATATTATCCGCTGGTAGCAGCGGTCTACGGGCAGCCTGACATATTGACATCTATTTGAGCCATAAGGGTCCTATGCAGTTACATTTTTAAGGAAAATTAAAACACTAGAAGGGTTGTTTTTAATAATAACATTTAAAACTAGTATGCAATTAAAAGCCTCTCATTTTATGTCTGCTCTCCTAACGCTGTGAGACTGGCTGACTTATGGGTGCATCCTTGTGTACTGCACATATTGTACTACACATATATCACACAGAATATTCTGAGTTGAAAGGACCTACAAGAATCATCAAGTCCTACTCCAAGTGAATGCCCATACAGGGATCAAACCCACAACTCTGGTGCCATGAACACCATGTTTTATCTATCTGTGCCAATCTCAGTGTCATGTCATCATCTTATTAAAATTTTATTTTATATAACCAAACACCCTATCCCATCATCCCATTATCTAGACCATGTCAATGAGTTCCTCATCCAGTCTTTTCTTAAACACCTCCAGGGATAGCAACTCCATTACCTCCCGGGGCAGATCATTCCACTGAGAGATCACTCTCTCTGTGACAAAGCTCTTCCGAACTTCCAGTCTAAACCTCTTCTGGTGTAACTTATGACAATGTCCTCTCATTCTAGTGCTGGCAGCTGCAGAGAAGAGATTCACATCCACCCGACTGCAACCTCCCTTCAGGTAGTTGTAAACAGCAATCAGGTCACCTCTGAGCCTCATCTTCTCCAGACTGAACAATCCCTGCTTCCATAGTCGCTCCCCATGGGGCTTGTCCTCCAGTCCTTTCACCATCCTTGTCGCCCTTCTCTGGACCCTCTCAAGCAGTTCAACACCTNCCTATCCAATCCAGGCTCTGAGAGTTTCTTTGGAAGCCTACCATTGGAAACCGTGTCAAAGGCTTTGTTAAGATCCAAGTACACAATATGCACATCTTCCCATGAAAGATGAGCAAAAAGCCTAGTAATGAGATGGGTAAAAGAAGACATGCCGTTACCTTCCCAGTGATAACAGGTTTTACATCTAACACTTTCATCCTAGTGGCCTATTGTAGTGAGCTTTGTTTCCTATCTGTGCACTGGAAGTGGTCAGAATGCACCATAAAACAAGTCCAAAAGGGCTAATTTCCCAAAATCATCCTCTTTGTTTTGTTGAGATTCTGTTGAAAGGCTTGACCTGGGGAAGGTCAAAACACAATTTACTTGTGATAAGGTTGAGGCATTTTAGTTCCTTTTTATCCAGCAATCTCATCTCTTATACTCAATGCTAGAAGGTTTTTTTTAGTGTTCAAACCGGCTTTTAATGCTGTGTTGTGCCATGACTGGAATAGTAGGCAGGGTGTCATGCAGAGGACACCCGCTGCAGGCACCCCTCTGAGAGCAGTGCAAAACCAAAGCAAATATGCCTGAGTCCCTCCAGCTACTGCTGTCATCTGAGAAGAAGGAATATGATTGTTCCCTGTAAATATGTCTTGACACAATATGACCAGCACTTCCATGTACACACACTGTATTACATAATATAGTGTGTAGACATTCATGGAAAACTTTGCAATCACTGTCATATTTTTTTTCCCCTGATCAGACACTGATTTACAAGGACTTTCTAATGTCTTTCAGTGCTAGTAGAATCATACCATTTCTTCTGGGTTCAAAGTTTAATACCAGCATAAATGTTAATGCAAGTAATGGTTTACTTTTCAGTGAGATTTTTGTGTTGTTAATGGTTTGCAGCTGTTTATAGACCAGTGAGAAACTGCAATGGGATTTTCAGCCTCTTGAATAAGACTTTTAGTGAAGTTAAATTTGCCTGTTCGTTTATAAGATGCCCTACATGTGGTGAAATAGGATTCATTTTATCTCAGCTTTGGTCTCTGAAACTGGTCTAGGCAAGTTTTCTTGGACATATGTAGTTGATGCAGAGAGGAAAGCACTTTCAATTTTTGAGCCCTCCCTTGGACTGAGGCTGCCTCTCTTTGCATATCCAAGGATTGCCCTGTGGAGCAGGCCTTGTTTTTAAATTAGTTATATGTCCAGCTCATAAATGGCTTTAAGATGTGCACATAAAATCCCAAGAGTAGCTGAAGGATTAAGACTTCTCTCTGATAGGGTTAATCTGTACAGGTAGGTCAAGAGACCTCTACTTCTATTTTGTAACCGAACCATACGATTTGATCAGGTAAAGGGTAATGTTAAGTCATCTTTTTATTTTTGTACAAAAACAGTGTTGTTCACAGCTCTCAATGTATAAGCCACAACAAACTTCTTTACAAGATGCTTCTTGTGCCAATCTTATCAAAAGGCAAACTGCTTCTGGAAGAAGGTTCTTCTGTATAAATGAATGGTATTTCTGAGGTAGTAACTTAAGGTTTGAGTACATCTTTACTAGGATTACTAGTCAAAACTTCTTTCCTGTACAGAGAACTGCAAGTGTTCAGAGGCTGATGGAAAATCAGGGGAGACACCCCAAACGTTGTATAAATTGAAGAAATCTCTCAAAATGTGGACTGGTGTGTTAAATGGCTAGAGGCTGCCCCTTTGGAAAAGAGGTCAAAGACAAATCATATTATCTTGGAGGCACTCTGGAGGTAAACCAAAATGCAGCCAAGGGAGCCATAATCCCATCTTAATTGTCTGCCATATAAGGTTCCAATACAAATTTTGATACTGAATGACACTGCAATGTTAGTACTTGACAGTTTTCTTCCACAATTACATTTTCTCATCTCCCTATAGTTTTCAAGTTATTCAATGGTTAAATAGTTGTTTTATGACAGTTGTTGAATTACAGCAAGTAAGCTTTGATGTTGAAAAGGGAGGAGACTAAATATAGCTACCAGTCTTGTCACTTACACCTGGTTATGCAGAAATGTGAAAATATTTTCAGCCTCTTCCCAGCAGGGATTTCAGTGTTCAAAGTAATTCCTGCTTCCCTCTTGATATGGCACTAACATATCCTTCCAGAAGGTCTGTAAACATCTGAAAGATGAAGAAAGTATTCCTTCTACAGCAATGAAAATCTAATGACCTCCAGCACCTGCAGGCTCTGGAGATTATTGCTAGCTGTGGCTTGAAGTGGTAACAGAAGTAAGGAGTCATTAGAAGAAAATGGTTGCTGCTTTTATTGTTGTTGTTTGTTTCCCCCTCCTTCTTTTCCATAATCCCAGCTATGGAGCAAATGATCATTTTCAAGTAGTTCTATTGTGTTGGGGCTTGTATGTCTGACTGCACTGACAATGAGGTTAAAAAAAAACCCAACAGCAAACCCAGAACACAGTGTCTGTAGTCTTCTCTTATATACAGCTGAAACAACCCAATTCCAAAGCCATATAAGCTTAATGAGATATTACTTTTATTTATGGCTTAAAAATATTTTAAATCTTTAGGTTTATTATTATCTATGAAAATTATCTGGGAAAATCTGGGTATCTGGAGAAATTCATATCATGCTTTCTCTAAGAGAGTTTCTTTTAATTTAGTGAAAAAATAGGTGGTTTTGGCAAAAGTTTACAGGAAAAATATACAACCAAGGAAATTCATTACACTAAAACATTAGCAAACACCAAGCCTATACAACTTCATGAGAGCATCATTAAAAGTATTAGAGTAATCTCTCCTACTTAACTGTTCACCATTTGCAGGTTCAATACATTGCAGGTCTTTTTTCCATGTCTCTACCATCTTTACTGCCACTTATTTTGCTTATTGTGGCATCTTTCTGGAACCAAGCCTCCTGTGATATTCAAGGGATTACTGTATTAGAGAACAAAGACACAGTTTACAAAAACACCCAATCTAAAGCAATCAGTAAGACAGCTTAGTACCTTTGGTTTTAAGTTACTCACAAGAGAAAGAAAACAGTAGAGAAGGGAAAGAGACTGAATGAAGAAGAAAAGAGAAAGAAAGAATACATAAAGAAGGAAAAAGAGAAAAATAATTGAGAGTCACAAATTGCCAGATCTCCAGGCAGCAGACCATACATCCCATGCAGCTGTTTATATAAGGTTTGGCTACCATGGCCACTTCCCCTCAGGTGGAACAGCTGGTCCGCTGACTATTCAATGCCTTCTGACCCAGACTGACAGGTTCAACAACCAGTCGGAAGCTCCAGGAGGTGTGGGTGCGCTGCCAGGTCTTGATGGACAGGCAGCCACATGGTCCTGGACTATGTGCTTTAGCCATCTTGGACCATGTGCTCTGTGGGCAGCCTGGGTAAAGCAGCAGCCCTGCTATGCACTCCAAGCGAAACCATGTGGCTGCAGGATTCTGACTCTGCCATGTACACACACATACACATCAGCTGGTTTGTTGTGACCCAAATGATTAATGAAGTGATATTCAAATCCAGGATCTCAGAACGGCCATTTCAGAAATGAGGCAAATGGACTGGTGAGAAACCTCAAAACCAGAAAGCTGGTAAAATGGTATGAGTTAAAATACTGTGCAGCAGATGAGATCATTTCATATGCAAGTACTGTCTGGAAGGCATGTCTAGCTAGTAGCATGATTTTTTTTAATCAAGTCCATCTTAATTACAGAGAAGAAATTGCTGAGAAATTATTACTATTGAGTTTCTAGAAGAGACATTTTCAGTTGCAAGTTGTAATTATAAAACATAATTGCAGTTAATTTAAGTTACATGTAAATTAAATTGTATTTCAGTTCCAAATGAAGCCACTCTTTCGAGATTATTACTGAGGAGAATGAGACGGACTTGAAAAGAGAGTAGACTTTATGAACTGACAATAAAATTCTAAATTCTGTTTCAAAATTTCAGTTTTAACTAAATAATTGGTGTCACATGTACAATACAGTTGAGAAAGCAGACAAGTCTTAGGAATAAAGACCTTTAGTTTTCCACACACTGCTTGAAGTATTAGACATGAATGAAATCTGTCCCATTTAGTAACTTTTCACAAATTATTTGTAGGATCTTTCTTGAAAAGAGTGAACAAGATTATGTTGGTCTGAGTTTAGATGCAGTATACAGCTAACTAAGTCCACAGAACACCTAGTCACAGAATAGCTTTTACATCAGCATCAAAAAACATATTGTATTCAATACTCATACTGGAAATATGGAATCTGAGAGAAATGAAGAGGGAGAGAAGCAATATGCTTTTAGAGTTTCAGGGTCATTCTCCATCACTCCAATGAAACAAGTAACAGCCAGTCTTCTGGGTTTAGAGTCTAATGGGAACATTTCAAGCCTAAGTGTAGAAGAAGCATACCCCATCAGTCAGGTACTTTTTTTCCTCAGTTTTCTTTTAAATTAGTAACTGAAACAGTATTATTTATCCTTCTGCCTACAGTTACCTATTGAAGCAGTGGGGCCCATGAGTTTGTTTCCCACATTTGCCACCTAATTTAGGGATTGTTTGCCACAAACCTCGTATATTAACATTGCTACAGTGAGGCTGAGGCTGATCAATCCAGTGAGGCATTGTTGCCACTATGCTCCATGGCAGTGCAGTGGTTCTACCTGGCAAACAGCTGCCTGACCTGTAAAAGAAACTCCAAAGCCATTTGTCCCAAGACAAATATTTTTTATTGTATAACTTAAAATCATAGAACCATTAAGGTTGGAAAAGATCTCTAAGATCATCAAGTCAAACCATTAACACAGCACTGCCAAGTATGCCACTAAACCATTTCCACATCCACACACCTTTTTAAACAGTCCCACGGACAGTGATTTCATCAATTCTCCAGGCAGATTGTTCCAATCTTTGTCCATTTCTTCAGTGAAGAAGATTGTTTATAATTTCCAATCTAATGCTCTTCTGGTGCAACTGGAGGCCATTTATTCTTATACTATTGCTTGTGACCTAGCAGAAGAGACCAACCACCACCTCACTGCCGCCTTCCTCCAGGGAATGGTAGAGTTCTCCTTGTAAGTCATAGCACTTGCATGCATGCTTTGACCAGGCTAGAGTCCCTGTTAACAGCTGTTCATGGTCCTGGAAAACCCTAGCAGAGCTGCTCTGCGTCAAAAGCAAGAGGACCTGCAAGCCATGGAAAATAACTATACAGAGAGAGACGCATGGGTGTTCTGGCTGTTGCTAGCTATAGTTGTGATTTGGTGGCGTGTGCATTATTGATTTCAAAAAACAGGCTCTGTCTTGCCTAGTGAAACAGCCTTCTCTTTGATTTTTTTTTTTTTTTAATGACTAAAACCTTTTCAAATATTGCCACAGCTGAGCTCTGGTACCCAGTTTACAGGGAGTGGGGAACCCAAACCATAAGAATTGATTTTAAGGAATTCATGAGGGAAAAAAATTATGACCAAGGATGATCAAGTTAGCTTTTTCAGTAGTGTTTTCAAGTTGGTTTGTTTACACTAAGCAGAATTACACAATGTATATTACCTCTCTCACTTGTAGGGAGGAGGGTAATTTATATTTTTGTGGCATATTAAACTCTCATTTTTCCTAGTTTAATTTCCTTTATTGATGCAGTTCAAATGTAGCATATATAACCCTTGTATTATCTAAGGCTGCTAAATCTCCTTGAGTTTGTCTTCTGGATAATAGGCAGTGTAAGAACCCTGTTGTGTCACTTACTGTACTTATTAAATGATGCACCATTTAACATAAGAAAAAAATTTCAAGTATTCATTTAAAAATAATTAAAAATTGAAATAAATAACCATGTATTCTCAATATGAAAAAGTGAAATATGGTGAGAAATTAGAACATTTTAATGTGGAACTCTACAAAGATGCTTTGGTAGCTCAAGTTTTTTCCCTGGATGGCTCAGTACGTACAGAGTCACAGTTCTTTCAGCTGGCAAGTACTTCCTTCCAACCAATTAATGAGAGGCAATGTTCATCTCCTCTCATATCTGAGCCTTCTAGATCCTATGTTCCCAGACTAACAGCGTTTTTCCTAATTGGAAGCAATCTGGGAGTCTTCTGCGATTAGCACTAGGACTGAGAGTCCCCAAGTTGAAGTTGTTTTGGAGCTAAGGTTCAGCACATCTTCAGGCTTTGCATACACCAAAGCAAAGAAGATAAGAGTGCCTTCTCTGCAAGATGTCTCTCTGGGTTGGATTTCAGTTATCCCTTCTCTTCTACATTGTTTCTTTGTAATTCTTATTTTATTCAAAATGCTATGCATTATTTGTACAAAGACTAGCTGAAGTTGTGAGCTGACTTTGCCTTGACTAGTTAAGGTCTAGAGGTAGACAGCTGGTGAAATCCTGACCCAGATAAAGATAATAGTTGTACTGATATTGAGAGACAACATTTTCTTTCACCAAGCCTTAGCACAGGAAGGGATAACTGTGTAAGGGATGGAGTACAGATGAGCATGCTGAGATGTACTATCTACTGGTAGTAACTGATATAATCAGCCTAATAGTCAATACTAACAACTTCCCTACTGCTCAAATCATATCTAGAGACAGAGAGGGTCAAAGAGGGACTGGGGGTTTTGGTGGGTTTTTAGTGGTGATTTTTGGTTTTTTTAAAGTTTATATAACAATTCTAATTCCTCCCTAATCTTACTTCAGTTGGTACATACAGGCTCACTGATCTTCATTTTGCATTATATCCACTTGAGTTTTGTTTTTAAGGCAATCACAAACAAAGTTAATACATGTATGGCTTTGATAGCCCTATATGTTGTATTAAGCTGAAGCAGTTGATTTGAGGATTCAGAAAATTACAAATTTTAGTGTGTTAGGTAGGGGCTTAGAGATTTAAGGATTTTAGTGAATTAGTGAAAATTTAGTGAATTTTTAGTGAATTTTAGAAGGATTAGTAGATTTAAAAATCATTCAAGAGGTCTGAGAGTTAAGGCTGAATATTAAAGGTAAAAAGCCTTGTCTCCCAGTCCTCAAAGGTAAACAAAAGTGGGTGCTAGCCATAATGGGAAAGGAATGTAGAACATTGGAGCTAATTGGTTGAAGGATTTATGGTAAAGTGCAAGTGTATGACATAATGTTGAAGGGATGAATATTCATGGCGTGATTTGCATATACATGAGACAAGGGGTTAAAAATGGGTGGCAAATCTGGGTGGGGGCTTTTGGCACCTGACAGGGCAAGGGACACTGCTGTTCCTCGTTCCTTGGCTCTTGGGTCAAAAATAAACATTTTTTCTGCTTGCAAGCAACTACCTTGAGTCCTACTCTGATTTTCCTTAAATCACAGTGATGAATAATCCACAGCCTGTTTGTGGGGCTATATTAAACATAGAGTGTTCATGTTCCCCTTTATCTGCTATACATTTTCAGATTTGTTTCCTACAGCCCAAAAAGAAAAAATCATTCGAAGAGCTTCAGCTTCTCTCTAGTCCACTGTGTAACTGAAGCAGATGTTTAATTGCCCTCCACAGAAATGCTTTTGTAAGGCTGATCCTTAATGCCCTCTTCTCTCAGAGGGAATACTGGCAGTCAACTCATGGAGAGTGTGTCTGCAACAGTGCATTTCCACACAAGCATGTCCTGATTCCTTCTTCAGAAGTCCAAAGACGAAGCCAGGCTTGTTGAGTAGCAGCCCCTAGAATGAGATTTTCTAGATTCTGTACTGTGTGACACATCTGTTTGGTTTCCCTTTGCCTGGTCCAATAATAATTCAGGAATATAGCAAGTTCCTAAAAGCTAATGTTGTTACAACTGGATAACTGAAATCTTTTTTGTTTTAGAGAGACTAGTTTAAAGGTAAACAACTCCTTTTTCAGTCAGGAAATACATGAAGTATGTCCTTTGTTCCTCTTCCCCTGGAGAGAATATATTGAGACTTAAAAGCTTTCATAAGCATCTCTAGAAAATTTGTATTTCTCTTCCTTTTGTGTAGCCTGTTTTCCTTCTACTTTTCTTTATAAATACAGTCAAATCTTGTATATTCATGCTCTGAGTTTCACTTTTTCTGATTCTCGCGGATATTTTTTTACCGAAAACTTGATTATTTGTGGGGCTTCCTGGTCAATGCATGTGCAGTACCTCTGCTTTGGCAAGGTGCTCCCTCATGGGACAGGATGGCTGTGCCATGAGAAGCACGGGAGCAGTGCCTCTCGCTCACTTGGGGACTGCCTACAGCTCACTGCCTTACAAGTTTGGGGTAGGTTACATGCCGGGCAAGGCTTATAACAGTGCGTCAACGACTTGTTACAGCTGCTCACCTGGGACCATGCTGGGACCCCACCAGCCAGCGGTCCCACTCCCCCTCCGCAGGCCAGAGGGACTCCCTTGCCCCCTCCCTCATCTGCAGGGACCCCTCCACCTCCTCCCTCAACCAAAGGGCTGCCCCTGCCCCCTCCACTGGCCATAGGCCTACCCCCACCACTCCCATGGCTCATAGGGCCTCCCTTGCCCTCTCTGCCAGCCATGGGGCCACCCCTGGCCCTGGCAGGGCAGGGCTAGGGTTAAGGTTAGGCTAACACTAACCCTAACCCTAATTAGGTGTGAGGGCAGCCCTGCGGCTGGCAGAGGTAACAGGGAAGTCCCTGCAAGGTGCATGGGGGGCAGGGGTAGCCCTGTGGCCAGCAGAGGGTGTGGGGCAGCCCCACGTATGGAGGAGCAAGCAGGGGAGTCCCTGAGGCCTGCTGAGGGGGGCAGGGGTGGCCCCATGAAGCCGCAGAGGGGGCCCATGAGCCCTGAAGGGTGTCAGCATGCTGCTGTCACCATTGTGGCAAATGCTGAGGATTCCCTGTGGTGGTAGTGGGTGGCAGAGAACCCCAATTCAGGCAGAAAGGGCTCATGATTATCTCCTTCACTTCCCTGACCCATCTGAGAGTGTGGGGCAGCACTGGGAATGCCCTCCAGCCCTCTGTGTCTGAGGAGGGTGGGGCAATGGGCAGAGTTTTTTGCATATTCATGACGTGCCTGTCTTTGGGTGATTTGCGGCAGGTGGGGAGACCTAAGCCCTGTGATTTCGAGGTACAGTTATACTCCCTCATTTGTGAGGAATGGGTCATGCCAGGGCTCTCGCAGAATGTCAAATTCACAAACACGTGCAGGTCATTAATATGCATGCAGGCCACGCCCATTTCTCCACCCCTTGGCACTTCAGAGCACTGTGGATACTTTTCCGCTCCTTCTCACAGGCTTTCTCAGCACAAGGGAGCAAAGGGAAGTGTTTCTGAGCCCTTTCTCACTTGGGAAATCCCCCTGAGAATCCCTTGGCTTCTCTTCAGCAATGCTGATGCTTCTGCAGCTGGGACCAGGCTGCTGCTACTGCTTGTGCTTGCAGCCCAAACCCTGCACCGCTGCTCCCTCCCCCCTGCCCCCCCGTGCCCCTGGTGCTCATGCCCGCACCATGCCGGTCCCGCACACCGTGCCAGTCAGTGCAGCCGCAGGGTGAGCGCTGTCCCAGCCGCTTCTGCAGTCACCACCTGGCTGCTGCNTGTGCGACCTCCCCGCGGGGCCCAGCAAGTCCCACTCCACAGGGAGCACCAGCACCGCACCTCAATGGAGCAGAGGCAATGGCACATGCGTAGACTGAGGAATCTCACAAATGGCTGAAGCAAAATTGCAAGAAATTTTCCTCACAAATCCATGGGATCATAATGGAGGTGTTGCAATGCAGCAGGGAAACACTCCATTATTATAGCAGAAAAATATGCTTAAATAAGATGGTTAAACATAGTAACATAATACGTATCTGTATTGCTTTGGTAATGTGTTCATTGTAACTGATAGAGGTGATACTAAATGAACAGCACTCTGATGATATCATCACATTAATCACATCTTTGGTATTTTTGAAGAACCTAGTGACCTATGTGCAGAAAATATTTTCTTTCTAAGACTATATGTAGT